>CAKNXH010001667.1:0-110851 GCA_932178445.1 Andricus quercusramuli | reverse complement strand
GGGGGGGGGGGAAAGGAACACGAAAATGGGAGTCTGGGGGGTAGATAAATTAAAAGTGTTTGAACAGAAGATGGAAAAGGAGAATGTTAGATATGAAAAGGAGGAGGGGGTAGACTCGTTAATTAAAAGGTTGAAAGGGTCGATTGAGAAGGTGAAGGATGAGATAGGTACAAAAGAAGGAAGAGAAGAGGGCAAGAGAGGATGGTGGGACGAGGAATGCAGGGAGAGTAAGGAGAGAATGAAAGAGTCTGTAAGAAAATGGAGGAAAGGAGAAATAGAGAAGGCGGAGTACAACAGGAGAAAAAGAGAACATGAGAAGATGCTGGAAGGGAAAAAGCAAAGGGGAACGGAGAAATACAAGGAAGAAGTAGAAAAAGCAATCAAAGAAGGTAGGGTCTGGGATGTGATAAACAGGGAAAGAGGAGGAAGGAAGGGCGTGAATGAAGAAATAGAAATGGATGAATGGACGGATTATTTTAAGGGTCTGTTAGGGGGAGAACAAAATAGGATCAAAGGGGAAAATAGAAAGACAGTCCAGGGAGAAACGGAGGAAGCGAACGAAATAACAAGAGAAGAAGTAAATGAGGCGATAGATAGACTGAAAGAAACAAGGCCACAGGAGAGGATGGTATGGAGAACGAAGCGATAAAGTATGGAGGAGAAGGGATTAGGGAAGTGATGTGGAGGATATGCAACAAGGTCTGGAAAGGAGAAGGGTGGCCGGAGGAGTGGATGACAGGGCTGGTAGTACCGCTGGTACTACCGCTGGCAAGAAGCTAGAAGAGTACAGAGGGATCACTCTCATGCAAGGGGGCTATAAAATATACACAGAAATTCTAAGAAAAAGGTTAGAGAATCAGATAGAAGAGAAGCAAAGTATCCTACACAACCAGACGGGATTTAGAAAAGGGATGGGGACAATAGACAACATTTACGTACTCAACTACTTGGTTAACAGAAACTTAGGGAGAAAAAGAGGAAAATTAGTCGCTTTATTTGTAGATTTCAAAGCAGCTTTTGACTCAGTGAATAGAAAAGTGCTATGCGAGGGGTACACAACTCCTGCAATCAGTGTACACAATTCATTGCAATCACACTGTTGTCACCTTGCAACCACTTCAATCGCATTGCAATTTTACAGTGCAATCATGCAATCGGTGTACACCGAATTTTAAAGTTATGTACCCCTCGGTGCTATGGCAGGCAATGAAAGAGAGGGGAATAGAAGAAGGGTTGGTGGAGAGGATAAAGGAAATTTTTACTGAAACCAGGATTAGGGTGAAGATACGCGGGGAAAAAGGAGAGGTTTTCTGGACAGGAAGAGGTCTAAGGCAAGGGTGCCCGTTGAGTCCACTACTTTTTAATTTGCTGCTGGCAGATCTAGAGGAGAAGCTAAAGGAGAAAGGGAAAGGGGGACGATACTGGGTAATAGCAAACTATACTCACTAGCATACGCGGACGACGTAGTTCTAATAGCAGACGATGAGAAGGGGATGAACCTAATGATAAGAATTTTCGAAGAGTACGTGGGAAGAAAAGAACTGACGGTGAACGTAGGGAAGACCAAGGTGATGTGCTTCAGAAATAAAAAGACCAAAATAGGTTACGTTTGGAAGATGAACGGACAAACAGTGGAAATTGTGGAGGAGTTCTGTTACCTAGGTTTTTGGTTTGAGTCAGGAGGGGGAAACGATTTGCAGGTGAGGAAAAGAATCGAAAGTGCGAGTAAAGTAATGGGCCAAGTATGGGGTATAGGAAAGAGAAGGTTCAAGGACGATTGGAGAATGAGGGTTTGGTTGTTTGATGCGTTGGTTTGGGCGGTGTTGTGTTATGGAGTGGAGGTTTGGGGATGGAAGGAACATAGGAAAGTGGAAAGCATACATGAGAGATTTCTGAGATGGGTAATGGGGGTTAGTTGGAGTTGTCCAGGATACATGATAAGGGAAGAACTAGGAAGGGAAAAAATGGTAATTAGACAAATTAAGAGAGCCTGGAGGTTTGAAAAGGGGAGAGGGGAGCAGAATAGCACAAGTATGCTTGGACGAAGTTCGGAACAAGGAGACGAGAGGCAATTTGGGGAATTCAAAATGGGAGGAAGAAAGGAAAAAAATGAGGAGTGTTTGTGATATACAGGAAGGGTTTCTGGATTGGCAGAACATTGAATTAGAGCTATTAGTAAGACAAGGAGAAGAGAGATGGAGAAAGATTATGGATTCGAAGTACAATAGATGGTATATGATGGTCAAAGGGGTGACGGAACCAGAATATTTGCAAAAGATGAAAAAGGAAGACAAATGGAATAGGGTGATACGGTTTAGAATGGGAGAAGGAGTGAGAGCTTATAGATATTGGATGGATGAAGAGGACAATCTGTGCAGAGTATGTGGGTACGAAGTGGAGTCATGGGCACATGTGTTAGAGAGGTGCACGGGAGAGGAAGATGGACAGTTGAGTGTGGATGAATGTGTAAGATGGATTTTGGATGGTAATGGACAGGGAGTGATGTGGATGAAAAAACTGGAAGAAATAAGTGAAAGCAAGGGATCAGGGTAGAGCCAAACGGGTAATCCTGTTTAAAGGAAAATAACGAGCAAAAATGTTTAATTTTCAAATCGGTCTAAATGAATTTGATGGTAAGAGAAAACGGAAGCCCGGGAAGATCGCTCATTGTCTGTAGTGTAAGAAGAGTAGTACTAGGATTATTGTTGTTATATAAGGCGATGCATTAGAAAGTAAGTAGCGGTTAAGCTAGACTAAGGATGAAATGTAAACATATGTACAGGGAGCGGAGGCCCTCAAACCCGTAAAAGGGAGAGTTCAAATATACAAAAGACTAAGAAAAACATTTATTTTAACAACTCAGTTTTACAACTGAATTTTTTCTTACTATCGCTTCTTACCAGTTTTTTGAAAATCCTCAAATCATATTAAATGATGGTTTATTTTTTGGGGAAAATATTCTCTACAACCCTGCTGTTTCCAATTTTCGAAATAAATGTTTCTATGGATGAAATGGTTCAAACACTTTTTTTTTTAAAGGAAGCATTTTTTAAACAAATAACTATATTTAAAGATTATTGAATTATTTTCAAAACTGGAAATAGTAGAGTTGTAGGGAATATTTGTCCCTGAAAAATAAGTCATGATTTATTCAAATTCAACCATTCTTAAAAAATTGTTATGAAAAAATCCAATTAGAAAAAATACTGTTTGAATAATAAATTAATGATATCACTTTAATTCTTAAAATCATAGCGAATTTTTTTCCAGATATCTAATTTTTGGCATTAATTCCGAGATTAAATCTTTAAATTTTTTCAAGTATATGACACAGCCCCTTATATTATTAGTAATTTTGATATCTTTTTTCAGTTGCATTTTCAATTTTAATTCTGTCTAATCTCGTGCAATCCCATGTAATCTTGTGTAATCCCAGATGTACAATGCAATATTGTGTAATCTCACGTAATTATATGTAATGTATTTTTAAAAAATCTGCTAACATAAAGTAAGGCATATCCTATCAGTAAAACTCACCAGATTCTGTAAAGTAAATTCAAATATCTAAATGAGGTCAAAAACTATAGAACTTTCAAGAAAAAAATGGTGATTTAAAAAAATGGATGTCAAGATTAAAATATCCATAACTTTGTGAAATTTTTTTGTTTTCAAATCGGTAATATACGTTTTGACTCATTTCCTCTAAAGACAAACATATTTCGTCGCTGAGAGATTCTGCGACTTGAAAAATAAAACCAGAATTATTGTTCGATCGGCACAGCAAGATCTATTCTTATTGTTAAAATATTTCGTTTGCTTGTTGAAATAAAAATAGTTTGCAGATTATTGTAAAATTTTTTATTAAATTACATCAACTGCAATATTATTTTTAAGTTTGAAAACAATTTGAAAGAAAAAAAAAAATCTAAAGCTTTGGTAATTTAAAATTACCTATTAAAAATTGTATTAAAAAAAAAGTAACGCCAAGGTAACACGTTACTTTTTCAGTAACAGTAAATCGATACTGTATAAATATATAATAAAAACGGCATGTTTTTACTGATTCCATCTATAAAACCCAATTTAATGTAATTCACTTTCATGCAAAAATAGGAAAAATCTATATGTACAGGTTATGTTCATCAATTTCTTATACCGGTATTTAGTGTTCAACAAAAAAGTAATAAAATTATCTTTAAAAGTATAATTTAATTTGCAAGCTTACGCTTTATATGTTCATCTGTATATTCCTGAATTTTACTGAAAAGTTCGAACAACTTTGACAGATATCTTGTTTATTTACCAATGCGGCAACAGCTGATTTTTAGACTGAATCCCTCTACCGGTTTGTTCAATTACTGAAAATACTGTTCGACGTTACCAAACGTTATTGTTTGGTGAATGCGTAAATTAATTTAATTAATAACGTTTTTATTATAGTAAAATGTCAATTTTAATAACGAATATCCAAGCAGCAGGAAGGTTATGGCTAAACGGAATAATTAAACCGGTAATTATAGACTTCACAACCATTTTCATGACAACGAAATACAAAACGTCCCATATTTATAGGTTATGTCCTCCAGAGGTATTTCTCGTGTGCCGAATCTTTTTCAAACTGAGTCAGAAGTTCAAAAACTCGAAAAGAGTAATGCACCAGGTGCACGAAAACCCGGTGTTGACGGAAGCTACATCAACACAGACAGAACTGTGCAAATTCCAGTGGAAACGAGTATAAAATACGTCGAGAGCGAAGGTTAGTTTTTCTAACCAATTTTCTTGGTTAGGTTTGAACAAAAATTATGAAATCCCGAAAACATGAGTTTTTATCTTTGTAATTAAATTGTAACACTTTTAATTTGTGTTGTTAGCTTACAACACTACCTACGGAAAAGAGCCGGTCTGGAAACTCTACAGGCGGAACTTTAAAGGTCAATTTGCTCCTAGGAAAACCAGGAAGACGTGTATCGTGAGTAAAATTTACGCACTTACTACACAATTTTTGGAAATTTAAAAAATATATATCAAGAATCCAATGATCAAATTTGAACAACACAATCTTAAATTTCTCCATTCAAATTAACAACACAAAAATAAAAAAGAGAAAAAGAAGGCAACCTCCAAATCGCCATCCAACTTTTGCTATCTCAGGGTGGCCGAGGTTAGGGAAAATCAGAAAATCCAGAAAAAAGTCAGGGATATTGAAAAAAAAAGATTGCGAAAGTTAGGGAATGCCTGTCAGAAGCAACTTCCAATAGTAATCAGGGCTACTACACAGTCAACTATTAGTCATTTCTTTTCTCAACTCATTTTTTAGTCACTTTTTGAAATGAAAAGATCTCTTTAGTCACTTTTCCTTCAAGAAATGAACCCATGGGTTAACCACTATTGAATTCAGCTCTAATTTCTGCATTTTTTGAACACTTAATATATTTTAGGGTATTCTTGAAGATTCCAAAATTTTTTTTATCGTTTTCAACAATTTGAAGGGATTTTGAGGATTTTTATGTATTTTTAGAAATGCTAAGGAATTTGCAAGAGCTTTAAAAAGTTTGAAGGGGTTTCAAAAGATTTAAAGTATTTTTGAAAATTCCAAGAAGTTTTCAAGGCAAGAATTTTTAATAAATAATTTCAAAGGCTTTGAATGATTTTAAGGAATTTATACAAATTTTCCAAAGATTTTAAAGAATTTAAAAGATTTGAGGATATTTTAAGAGGTTCCATGGAATTCCCAGTTGTTTTTAATAAGTTGAAGGAAAGTCAAAGAATTTTAAAGATTTTTTGGTATTTTTAAAAATTTCAAGGAATTTTTTAGATCTTTACAAAATTTCAAGGATTTGCAGAAGATTTTAAAGGATTTGAAATATCTTACTTATGGTATTGATATATTACAATAATTTGAAGGGATTTCGAAAGATTAAAAATATTTTAGGTGTTTATTTAAAATTCAAAGAATTTTCATGAGATTTAAAAAGTTTCAATTGATTTCAAAAGATTCCCTGCCTTTACATATTTTAGGGAATTTTAAAAGCTTTTGTTAGAATTTCTGAAGATATGGAATGCTTTTATTGGATCTACAAGGTTTTAGGATATTCAAAAATATTCCAAGGGATTTCGGAGGATTTCATTGTTTTTGAGAGATTTAAAAAATATGGAGATTTTTTTAACAATTTTTCATATAATTTATGAACAAGAATTAAGGGATTTGTCAGATTTTAGGATAGATTCAAGATTTTAAATTTCAAGATTTCAAACAATTTTCAGTTGAATTCAATAATTTGAAAGGATCTCCAAGAATTTCAGAAATTTTTAATATTGTATTGTATTTAAAAAGGTTCCAAAGAATTTTCTATTGAGTTAGGTAATTTAATAGGGTTTCAAATGATTTGAAATGTTTTCAGGTATTTTGGAATACTTCAAGATATTTTCAAGGGATTTCAAAATATTGCAAAGAATTTTAAATATTTTAGGGTATTTTTAATAATTCCGAGGAATATTCAAGATTTTAAAAAATTTCAAACGATTTTCAAGAATTTTCATTATTTTAGGGTATTTAAAAATGTTACAAGGAGTTTTCAATTGATTTAAATAATTTAATGGGATTTCGAAGGATTTGAAATATTTTAAAAGATTTTAGGACATTTTCAAGAGCTTTACAAATTATCAAGGGATTTTAAAAGATTTCAATGAATTTGAAACATTTTAGGGAATTTCAAACTATTTCAAAGGACTTGTAATATTTTAGGGAATTTAAAAAGATTCCAAGGAATTTTAAATTAATTTTAGTAATTTGCAAAGATTTCAAACGGTTTGAAATATTTTAGGGTTTTCCAAAAGATTCTAAGGCATTTAGAAAAGTTTTAAAATATTTCAAGTGATTTTAATGATTTTACGGGATTTGAAGGAAAAAAATCATGTGGTAGTAAAAAATTTCCTAGAATTTCGGAATTTATGGAACAATTTTACAAGACTTAAAAGGTTTTAAGATATTTTTAAAAATGCTAAGAGTTTGTATAAGATTTCCAAGGATTTCAATGATTTTAAGGGATTTCAAAGCTCTCAATGTGTTTTAATTAATTTTCCAGTATTTGAGGAAATATCGTATTTCCTAGAATTTCACGAGATTTTATCATATTTCAATGGATTTCAAAGAATTTATTCATATGAAATAAGGGATTTCGTAGGGTTTCAAAGATTTGAAGACATTTTCAATTAGTTTTTGCAAGTTATTTGGAATTCCCCTTAAATTCTTATTAATTTATCCTGAATTCTTTTTAATTCTTTGGAATTCTCTTGAATTTTTTCAATTCTAGTTCATTCAATCGATTTTTAATAATTTTTTAAAGTTTTTATTTAATTGGCCACTCTTTTGATTAGAAATGAGTTACTTTTAGTCACTTTTTCGGTTTGAATAGTTCACTTTTTTTCAAGTAAATTAGGCTTTGGCAGCCCTGAGAATGAGTAACAAATTCATAATTAAATTTGCATTTAAAATTGTGTTGTTCCATTTAAAAAAAGTTCTGTATTAAAAATGTTACAAGATTTTAATTTTTGCCTTTAAATGTTAATAGTCTGGGAAAATCAGAAATTATTTAGGGAAAATTCAGGCAATTTTAAAAACGAAGTTTTGCGGCTGTCCTGTATCCTCTTTTTTTTTAAATTTAAGTGGAGACATTTAAGAGTGTTTTGTCCAAATTTGATTATTGGATTCTTTTTTTTTTTTTTTTTTTGTATTTCGTTTCAGTAACAAAAGTTTTTATGTACAGAGAGGCGGGGTGGTTAGTACTGGAAATCCTTGCCCCATTTGTCGAGACGAATATCTCGTTTTGGACCACAGGAATACCAAGCTGCTGAACCAATTCATTTCTCCATTCAACGGAGAAACCTTGAGTTATCAGTAAGTATTATTATTATATTTGTACTTCTAAGATACTCTTTTTTCAAATATACAAAACAATTGTAGATGCAGTAGATCCAAAACTGTTTTTCCTTTCTTCGACCGTTTTAATTTTCAAGAAGTATTTCAGCTAATTTCAGCAAATATGTTCGGTCTTACGGTCAATTATAAAGTCAAAAAATAAAACCATCCGTAATAACATGTATAAAACATTTATTTCTTTGGAAATTCTCAACGTTTCGACCAACACTGCGGGTCTTTTTCAAGAGTCGATACACATATCTATAATTTAATAAACTAATATAATATTTATGAGCGTAAAGGTCGCATCATTAGTGTCGTAAAAAGGATATTGGTTTTAACAAAAATTAAAAATTAAAACATACCTGAGTCATAGAGTAATCAAAGAAAAAATGTAAGGAATCTTCATTAATATTTCTAAATAAACGATATCTTAAATAATTAGAAATGTGACCTAATTCCTGAATATTTTCAACTACGTTATTAATTTCGCAATTTAACAATTTTCTTTGAGTGTTTAGTTTAGTATTCTGTAATTTAAATGCGACTTTAAAGTGCAAATTGTGAATTTTAAACATATTCGTGTGATTTAGAATATGAGTTGGAATAAGGGCTTCTTTTCGACATTTTATTAAAAACGTACGTTGTTCTTTCAAAAGGACAAGTCGACGTTGAAATTTAATCCATTTGTCCATGTCACTTGTCACGTTCTCACCATATTTTGTCGAAATATAAGACAGGTATCCCATTATTACCAGTACGTTACTGACCTTGTAATTTAAAATATACAAAACAATTGTACATACTCTTTTTTTCCAAAAAGTATTTAACTAATTCAAGTTTAATTTTGATTACAGAGTCACGCACATTTGTCAAAGACAACACAAAAACCTCTTAGTGGCAGTGGAAAGAGCGAAAAATTACGGTACAATAACGTACGATCCTCCCCACCGAACCTACAATTATTCTCACTGGTACAAACCTGAAACTTCTAAAAATTAACTTATTAACAATAAAGTAATGTACGCTCCATTCTAAAATTAGCCTTTTTAAGGACAATTAATATCAAATGGAAGGTACATTTGTAATCGTAGGAGGTGGAATATCCGGTGTTACCTGCGCCGAGAGTATTTCTTTCCTTGCACCAGAAGAAAAAGTAATCCTCATCACCGCAAGTTCTCTCATAAAAACAATCACCAATGTCGTACCTCTTGGAAAAGTGCTTTTTCAATTTGACGTCGAAGAACGCGACACATCATCTCTTTCTCAGGAACACTCTTCCGTAACAGTTCTTCAAGACACCGTGTCTGAAGTAAACCCCAAAGAAAAAATAATCAAAACAGAAGGCGGAAGGATAGTTAAATACCAAAAGCTCTGCCTTTGCACTGGAGCAAGGGCAAAAATAATTGCAGAAAATCCCTATGTAATTGGAATCAGAGACACTGAATCCGTTACTAATTTTCTCGAGAAACTTAAAGGAGCAAGGAGAGTTGTGGTCGTGGGAAATGGAGGAATCGCGACTGAGATTGTCTACAAAATTCGAGGAATCGACGTCATTTGGGTGATTAAAGATAAACACATTTCGGCAACTTTTGTCGATCCTGGTGCTGCTGAATTTTTCCAAGAGAAACTGCAAAAGAAGAATACCAGCGAAGAGAAACCTTCTCTCGAGAAAAAGTGTTTCAAAAGGGCCAGGTATTCAGTTTCCGGGGAGAAATCTGCAAAAGGTGGTCCAGCTCTTGGCCCAGATTGGCATAATTTTAAATTGACAGATTTCCCTTCTTTGCCAGCGGAAGTAAAGGTTGAATATCAGTGCGAAGTTTCCAGTATCTCGAGCGAATCTAAAGATCCAGAAAAGGAAAAGTGGCCCGTTTATGCGGAGTTAACAAATGGTGAAAGAGTCGGATGTGATCTTATCATTTCAGCTACTGGAGTGATACCAAATGCAAATTTATTGGGTTTGGAAGAATTGAAAAAGGGAGAAGATGGAGGATATTTGGTCGATTGGAAATTGGAGACGTCGCAAGAGGATATTTTCGCGGCAGGCGATGTTTGTTCAGCAGGTTGGGAGTTAGGGTCTCATTGGTTTCAGATGCGACTCTGGACCCAGGCCCATCAAATGGGACAGTATGCTGCGAAATCGATGTTTTCTCTATTGCGAAAAGAAGAATTTTACCAGGACTTCTGCTTTGAACTCTTCACGCACGTCACGAGGTTCTTCGATTATAAAGTTGTGCTTCTTGGCCTTTATAACGGGCAGAAGATGAACCAGGATTACGAGATTTTATTGAGGGTGACCAAAGGTGAGGAGTATGTGAAATTAATTTTGAAGGATGGCAAAATGCAGGGTGCAGTGCTTATCGGCGAGACAGATTTGGAGGAAATGTGCGAGAATCTGATTCTTAATCAACTGGACTTGAGCATTTATGGAGCGGATTTACTCAATCCGGATATCGATATTGAGGATTACTTCGATTAGGATTTACTGATTGTTTATTCGAGTTTGCTGGCACTTTTTATCGTGAAGATCCAAATAAATAACTTTCATGTAAGATTTAGTTTTTTATTTCCACTTAAAAATATAGATAAAAATCCATAACATACTGAGTATTTATCTAAATAATTCGTTTGAATTCATTCGTACTGAGAATATATTATGTAGATAACATTATAAAAAAGAACAATCGGTTTGTGAGATAAGAATTACATTTTAAACAAATTGAAATTTTAAGTACATACTTAAGTTTAAGGAATTTGGTCCTGGTACTTTTATTATTTCTGAAATAACTTATTTCTCATTCATCAACAGATTTGGCGACTTTTTCTATAAATGTCGCGAGTTTTACATCCCTTTTAGACAAACCATTAACATCGTGAGAGTTCAGAGTTATGTTGACTTTATTGTAGACGTTGAACCATTCGGGATGGTGGTCCATTTTCTCAGCTTGCAATGCGATTCTAGTCATGAATCCAAAGGCCTGCAAGTACATTTTTTAAGTACAAATGTTATTGAAATATTTCTTAATTAATTTATCAATATATGTGGGCGTCCGCATGAAAAGGGTCCTTATGGCTGGTTCTCGTATAGGAGATATTCGCGTTTTCATAAGTTGAGGTCAAGATTATTATTTTTTCAATATTATTATTTCACTATAGTGAATTAATGGGTACTATACTTATACCCAGATAGGAACCTGAAGTGTATATTTAATGTTTTTCTCGAAAAACGTGTTTTCGAAGTTCCAACTTCAAAAATGCCCCGGTGTCTCGTTTTTCAACTTAGAAAGTTCATTTTTGGCCTAAAATGCCGGGAATTTATCCGGCTATATGCCGCTATACGTACCTCCATACCGGCCATAAGGGCCCTTTTCATGCTAACGCCCACATAGAGAAGTCTTCGCACTCTTTCCCCTATTCTCTGCTTTAACCCTTTTTTAAAAAATTCCTCTTTTTTGCAGAAACTTCCCTTTTTTCTCGTTTTTTTTTTTTTGCTTAAATGCGAACTGAATTAATAGAACGCAGTAGAAACATCCAACCAATTTTGGTTGAAAATTAATCTTTTTTGTTTAAACATTTCACTGTTTAGTTCAAAGTTGAATTATGTTTTTGAAAATGCAACAGTTTTGTTGAACGTGCGTCATTCTGCATTAAATATCCCACTTTAGGTAGAAAATTATTCTTCTTTGGTTAAAAGTTCATTCTTTGAATTGCAAATTCTACTATTTTGTTGAAAATTCAACTGTTCCTTGTAACATTCGTCTTTTTAGGCAGAAATTTCGTCCTTTTGGATTGAAAATTCATCTTTTGGTAGGAAAGTCCTTCTTTTGGGTTGGTACAATAAGTCTTAATTTTTTTTTTCAAATTTTTATTCCATTGCAAATTTTAATTATTTTTAATTCTTAATTGCTGCCGTTTACCAGCTTTTGATAGCTAATTCTTCTTAATTGAAAAGTCTACTACAACATTTTTGGTTCGGAATTTGTCTCTTTTGGTTGAAAATTTGATTAGTTTGTGGAAAATTAAACTATTATCTTAAAAATTAATCTTTTTTATTGACAATTTAATTCTTTTGTTGAATATTCGTCTTTTTGGATACAGAATTCGTCCTGTTGTATTGAAGATTCAACTTTTGGTAGAAAAATCATGTTTTTTCACTGGCAGTTGATTTTATTTTATTTAGAAGTGTACAATTATACTTTTGGTCCAGAATCAATCTTTTTGGGATGAAAATTGAATTATTTTGTTGAAAATTCAACTATTTTATTGAAAAGACATCTTTCTTAGATGACAATTCAACTGTTTGAAAATTGAACTATTTTGATAAAAACTCTCCTTTTTGGTTAAAAGTTTATTTACTTTCTAAAACTTCATTTTTGGGTTAAAAATTTGATTATTTTTTGGAAAATTCAACTACTTTGGTAGAAACTCATCTTTTTTAGTTGAAAATTAAACTTTTTTGTTGAACGTTCGTCTTTTTGAATAGAAAATTCGTCCTTTTGTATTGAAAATTCATCTTTCTTATTGAAACTTAATTTTGTTTGAAAAAGTCTGCTATTATATTTTTAGTTCAGAATCCATCTCTTTTGGGTGAAAATTGAATTATTTTGTTGACAATTTAAATATTTTGGTAAAAAGTCATTTCTTTGGTTGAAAATGTAAATATTTTGTTGGAAATTCGTTTTTTTAGGTTGATAATGATTTTTTTAATGTTCGAAAATTAAATAATTTAATTTTTGGTTAAAAATTGATAATTTTCCATTCAAAATTCAACTATTTGGTTGAAAATTCATGTATTTTGTTAGAAATTCGTCTTTCTTATTAGAAAACTAATCTTCTTGGTTGAAAATTGATCTTTTTGGTTGAAAATTTAACTATTTTCTTAACAATTTGAAAATTTGCCTTTTTAGTTTGAATATTCACCTTTAGGTTGGAAATTCAAATACTTAGTTGGAAATTAATTTTTGTTGTCGAAAATTTACCTTTTTGGGTATAAAAGTCAATTTTTTTTTAAAAGTTGGAGTTTTTAGACTTTAAACTCAATTCTTTTGTTGAAAATTAGTCTTTTTGGGTTGAAAAATCATCTCCTTTGGTAGAAAATTCATCTTTTTTGGTCAAAAATTTAATTATTTTGTTGGAAATGCAAGAAATTTAATTTGGAATCTTATGAATAAGTTTCCTACGTTAATTTTAATTAAAAAAATTGTATTCCCCTATTTTCGTGAAGAATAATCCTTATTTCCTCTATTTTGAGAGCATTTTAGCTGTGGAGTATGTTATTAAATCATAATTGAGGAGTAAGCGAAAAAAATGTGATAAATCCAACAGCAGTTTGATAATCGAATTGATGATATTCTAAACATACAAAAACAATAATTAACTCAATTTTTTCACTACATAGATTTATTACGTTTTGCTCGCTTACTCCTCAATTGTTGATTTATTTATTGCACCTGGTTAAAGTTTTTGAAGACGAATTCTTTGTAAATGGCATCCTTTGTTGTTTGAACTGTCCAGCCACTTGAAAGTAACGGAGCCAGATCAGTTTTTCTTTCTTCTTCAGTAAGTTTCGGCTATAAAGTGCAAAAGAATTATAATAATAAAATTGTTTAAATATTTATAAACCGAAATGTTGAAGTGGAAAAATATGCTGCTAGGTGCATGGACCATTATCTTCGAAAAGAATATGTATAGGAAACAGATTCGAATATAGTAGTGTTCTGAAGGTTTCTAATATCCGATGCTGTTAGAACAGCTATTACAGAATGAATTTGCAAGTACCTGTCTTCGAGCAAGGAGATAATGAAAGGGCAGATCGAATTGTTCGACAAGGTTTCCCGACAAACAATAAGGTTCCTTCAGGTATAAATTCTATCTGAAATACTTATTCAAGGTGACTCTAGACTCTAGAGAGAGTTGAAAAATATAGAGTATTACAGGAAATTCATATATTAAAATGATAATTAAAAAAGAGAAACTCAAGCTTTAAAATTAAGGAAAACGCTGTTTCTACACAAATATATTGTACACAAAGTATACTGATTCTATTTATTCTGCGCATACGATTTTCCACATAGAATATATCCTATACATAATTAAATAGTATTATATTTTTCCTACACAAAATATCTTCCATACACAATATTTAAAAAAATTTGAAATACTAATTTCGAATTGAAAGCTTTTTGAATTGAAAAAAAATGAACGTTTTTGAATTGAAAACGTTCAAAATCAAACAATTATAAGTCGTTTCATTATTTCAAATGAAATAAAAAGGAATTGAACTTGTATCATTCATTTCTGAATAAAAGCGTTTAAAATTAAATCAGTTGAAGTTGAAACTGTTATTATATCACAAAATTATAATTTAGCATTAAAATTGATTAAACATATTTTTCTGAGATCAAAAAATAAATTCACTGTTATATTCAACGGTCAAAATGGAAAAAATTAAATTCTAAACTAAAAGTGAATTTCTGCAAAAAAAACCTTCAAAATAAAAAGCAATTTTAAATAGGAAACATTAAAAATTAAAAAATCTGCTACGAAACGTTGAAAATTAAAAGAATCCGTACGTTATTTAAAACTGACAACAATTTAAGTCACGAAGAATTTTGATATTTAAACTTTTTTATACTCAAAACTTTTAAAGCAATCAATTATTTCAAGTAAATTTAAATCGTTTTTTAGCATTCAACATAAAAGTTCATAACTGTAAACTTGTAACCATTCAAAATTAAAGAAACTATTTAATTATCGAGGCATCAGTTTTAGATACTTTAATTTTTATTTTAAATATTACCATTTTTAACTTTTTAGTTTTAAATCGAGTAATTTTTAACACTTCATTTAGAATTATTATTAATTCTTGAAATTCTTCAATTTTAAATAATTTTATTTAAAATTTCAACTAAAAACCTGACAATTTTAAGATATTGCATTAAAATTGAAAACTATACAAAAGATTGCTATATACGACTACGAAATTTTTTTTTTTTCAAGATGAGTTTGAGATGTTCAATATGTTGGAACATTTTGGATTAAAAAATAATTTAATTATCCAGACCTAGTTTTGAAATAATTTTTCAATTATTCAAGCGGCATTTCATTCAAAATTGCACTACAAATCCTTCAAACTCAAAATTGTAAAATTATCAAGTCCTTTAATTTGATATTTTATGATTTTAAAGAATTTAAAAAAGCAGTTGATTTTGTATATTTCGAATTGAAATAGTCCTGATATTTTGAATGTTTGAACTTGAAACTACAACATTGTGAAATTTGAAATTGGAAACGTCCAAAACTGAAAAAATTATAGACTAAATATTTTTGAATATAAGCCTTGGAAGCCAAAAAACTTTAGTTCTAGATACTCAAAAATTAAACTACTTTATAATTAGGCACTCAAAACTCTAATTTTTAATTAAAATTATAGAAATGTTAAAGATGATAAATATATTATTAATAAATATCGCATCATGTAGTTTCAAGAAACATCTACTTTGTGTAGCCAAGTATTTTATTTACTGCTTTTATTATTTTATGTACAATATATTTCGGGGAGAAAAAATATTAGACATAATATTTATATGTATAATATTTTGGGAATATTTTCAGAAAAAATTATTACTATTTATTTCTGTGTAGGATAAATTCTGTAAAAAATATTTTGTGGAGGAAAATTATAATACTATTTAATCCTGTTGTAGTTTTATTTAATTTCTTATTCATAATTATGATATATGAATAGTTCAAATTATTTTATAATATTGCATTAGAATCATTCATATATAGTAATTATGAATAAGATATTCTATACAACTAATTGGATATTTAAATTGTCTACCAAATTTTAAAGCAGTTTTTAAATAACCTTTTCTGCTTTCTTCACTTCAAGAATTATTTTAATCTGTGTTTACCGAATTTTCGTAGCGTTTTACTTTCTTATCAAAAAAGTCGTTATGGGTGATTTCTCTCACTTCATCTTTTTCGATTGCTCAATTGTAAATTTCACGAAAATGAATTTATTTTGAAAGTGGCTTGAAAATTATTTTTAAAAAGTTGAGTTAAAAAAAATCATTTTGAACAAGTTAAATTAGTCTCACAAAAATAAAATTGTCAATAAAAATTTCGTAGAAGAATCAGCTGATATCGATCAGCTGTCAACAACCTGAAATTAATGTTTGTACATCTGAATATATGTTACTATTTATAATTTTAATGTTTTAAAGTTAAATGCTTTATGAGAACTTAGCTAAACTAAGTGAAAGTACAACTCAAGGTTTAAATATTACGGGTATTAAGCGTAAGGATACGCCCGACTCTTGTCAAATAGTAAATGCATATTTTTATTAATTCTGAAATAAAAAATTAGGAAGTAAAATTACATAATTTTAATAGGAACTCAAAATTTTTAATTTGTTAATTATAAAATTAAACTCAGAAAATTCCAACTGGTTGGCGTGGGCAATTATTTTTATAAACTACAAAAAATCGATGAGTATAATATTTTGTAAAATACACAAAGATTTGATCAATCTGGACTTTCTGTGAAAGTCAATAAATTATAAAAGATGCACTGACCATTTTTGTTTTTCGGGCAGCAACAGATGCTCTTCTCACATCGACTTCTCGGAAAATGCGCGATCGACTTGCTACTACTCCCCCTCTTATCAATCCACTCAGGATAGTTGTCATATCTGTGTGAGAGATACAGACCTTGAACTAAGCATGTGTAGGTGCGTAGATAATTAAGGGAAAGTCACACTCAAAATCTCGAATTATTTCCTTAAAAATAAGAAAAAATAATACTTAGCTATTTACGTAAGGTGCTATTACAATTTATGATTTTAAGAATCGTTGTAAGAGAGTTCAGGATTTACATATTTATTAAAGAAAAGAATATATGTGCTTTTGAATCCTTGAACTATTTTTCTTTTAAATACTTTGAATAAAAAAAACTTCGTTTATTCAAAACTTATAAGTTAGGGAATTTTATTCGTCAGGGAAAAGTCAGAGTTTTTGACAAAAGTCTTGCGAGAATTTCTATTAAGGGCACTTGAAATGACTGTCAAGGATAATAAATTGAATTTTTTTACATTTTAATTTGAAATTGTTTTATTCCGTTCATAGACAATTGTATTTTAAAAATGTTACAAGATTAAAATTTTGGTCTTTGAATAACAGTCAGGGAAAAAATTTGGTTAAAAAAGTCATCCTTTTCCGTTTTATTTAACTCTTTTGTTAAAAATTCCTCTTTTTGGATTAAAAATTCCACTATTTTGGTAGAAAATTAACTTTTTTGTTGAAAATTCATATTTAAGTGTTAAAAACTCAACTGAAACCTTTTTTGGTTAAATACAACTGTCTCTTTTATTTAAAATTAAAATCTTATTTCTTTGAACCATCTATCATTATATTAGTCGTTACGAATTCATCTTTTTTGGCTGAAAATTCAACTATTGTGGAATATGGAACCACTTTGTTAAAAAATCATTCTTTTATTCGTTGAAGATTCATCATTTCAGTTAAAACTCTCCTCTTTGGTTGAAAGTTCGTTTTTTTTATGGTAAAAATGATTTTTTTAAACTGGAAATTCAACTATTACAGATGAAGATTCATCATTTTAGCCTAAACTTCGTCTCGTTGTTTAAAAGTTAAACTGCTTCTTGAAAACACATTTTTTAAATTTAATTTTCTAAATGAAAATTTAATTTTTTTAAATTAATGTGTTTTGGTTGAAAATTCAACTGTTTTTTGAAAAATCTTCTGAATTAAATTCAACTATCTCTTATTTCAATTAAAAATCTTATTTCTTTGAACCATCTACTATTACATTATTCGTTGAGAATTCATATTTTTTGGTTAGAAATTCAACTATTGTTGGAAGATGGAATAACTTTATTAAGAAATCATTTTTTTGTTCGTTGAAAATTGATCATTTTAGTTATAAATTCACCTCTTTGGTTGAATATTCGTTTTTTCGTGAAAACGATTATTTTTTTAAAGTAAAAATTTAACTATTGCAGTTGAAGATTCACCACTTTAATTTAAACTTCGTCTCGTTCGTTTAAAGTTAAATTGCTTTGTTGAAAACATTTTTTTTTAAATTAATTTTTTTGAGTGAGAACGTAATTTTTTTAATTTGATGTTTTTTGGTTGAAAATTCGACCTTTTTGATAGAAAACTAATCTTCTTGGTTGAAATTTTCTTTCTTGATCACAAATGCAACTGTTTGGTTGCAAATTCGACTTTTTTATATAAAATTCGTCTTTCGGCTAGAAAGTTCAACAATTTGGATAACATATATTCTCTTGTGTGACTAAAAAATCTTTTTTTTAAGATTCATAATTTTAGTTAAAAATACATCTGTTTAAAAATTAAATGGTTACTTTTCTTTAAGTTATTTTTAATTTTAAATCAAATTTTTTAACCGAAAATGTAACTTTTCCAGTTTTGTTGTTAAAAATTCACGTTTTTTAATTGAAAATTCGTTCTTTTTGGCAGAAAACTAAACTTATTTTTTGAAATTTTATTTTTTCTTATAAATGAAACTGTTTGGTTGAAAATGAACTTTTTTGTTGAAAATTTATTTTCTTTGGTTGAAGATTCATCATTTAAGTTGAAAATTGAACTATTTTTTCAAAAGTCGTCTTCTTGGTAGATAATTAATATTTGCAGGTAAAAAATGCAATTATTTTTCTAGAAAATTATTCTTTTTGGTGGAGAATTTGTCTTTTTTACTGAAAATTAAACTTGTCCATTTTTGGTTGAAAATTGATCTTTTCCAGTTAAAAATTCAACTATATGTTCAAAAATTCATGTATTTTATTGAAAATTCATCTTATTTGGTAAAAAATTTATCTTTTTAGTTGAAAATTCGTCTTTTTTTAAGAATTCATCTTTGTAGGTTGAAAATTCAAGAGGTTTTATTGAAAAATTCGAGTATTTGGTTTAAAATTAACCTGTTTAGGTAGACAATTTTAGTACTTGGTAAAAAATTCAACTATTATGTTGAAAGTTTAATTATTTTGTTAAAAATTCCATTTTTTTGTTAAATACCAAAATTTTTTGGTAAAAAATTTCAACTGTTTTGTTGAACATTCGTATATTTGGACAGAAAATTCGTCCTTTTGGGTTGAAAATTGATCTTTTTTGTCGAAAATTCAACTGACTACTAAAAAATATAATTATTTTGTTGAAAATGCAACTATTTTTGGTTGAAGTTAAATTTTATTTTTAATTCGATCTCGTGATTAAAAATTCATCTATGTAAGTTGAAAAATTAACATATTTTTGTTAAAAATTCAACTGCTTGATTGAAAAATTGTCCTTTTGGACTGAACATTCATTTTTTTATGGTAGAAAAGTCACTTTGTCTAGTTGAAATATATTATCAAATATTTACATTTTAATTTGAAATTTTTTTATATCGTTTATAAATGATTCTGTCTGGAAAATATTAGAAAATTATTCAGAAAGAAAAGACAAAAAATTATCGAGAAATTTTGAGAATGAAATTTAGCATCCCCCCTGTTAAATATTTCAAGTCTAAATTTGAAGAATTTGAAAAAACTATAAGTCTATGATTAAAAATTTTAATAAAAATATGGTCTAATTTTTTTTTAATTCACCTCTCCAAACTTTCAACTTGTTTGAACTTAAAGTTAGAGACAAAAATTGAAGATAAAATATTTCAATTGCCTTTTTCGAAAACCTGAAGCAATTTTTTATGGAATTAATTTTTCAAGAGCAGTGTTCATAACAAAAAAAAGTAATTTGAATTTTTCACTGCGTCGAACGTGGCGAGCGCCACCTACAACTCTAAAACACCGGGTCGATGCAAATATCCCCTTATTAGAAACAAAATGGATAACCGACAGAATTTCAACAATAAATCTCAAGAACTTTAATCACTAATTAACGAACCTCTTTTTTAAATCACTGAAAGACCTCCAAACATCAATTAATCCACAATAAACAGCAGACGAAAACTAACGTTGACATTTTTATGTCGGTCACGTGA
The DNA here is from genome assembly GCA_932178445.1 of Andricus quercusramuli. Classification (NCBI taxonomy): domain Eukaryota; kingdom Metazoa; phylum Arthropoda; class Insecta; order Hymenoptera; family Cynipidae; genus Andricus; species Andricus quercusramuli. The sequence continues at coordinate 90,911 of CAKNXH010001667.1, read as the reverse complement.
CTTAAAAGGGCGGCCACCTACGACCATTCACGAACTTCTGACTGATTAGCGCGAGATTCAAACTCCTAATGATCACTTCCGAGATCGAAGACAAATCTAACCTCAAAACTCCATATTCCTAATCGAAATCTCAAATTCTGGAAATTTTTAGAAAAATCTTATGCAGAAGGTTACTTTGAAGAAAAGGGAGGGCAGGACACGCGATCGCGATATGGATTTTATCTCAGTTTGGAAAGTGGGTCAGGTTGGTGTCGCGAGTGCGCACGCTTTAGTTATCGATTGAGCGTTTGCCCTCGAATCCGGAGGTTGGACTTGGATCACGTTAAATGTGTCCACGCTCCGCGAAAGAAGCATCTTCGCGATCCTCGGGGTGATTTCGGTAGGTGTGTTTGCATGGCCTCGCGGCAGACTAAAATGCGGTGATGATAAAATTAAAATGAATCATATTCAGTAGTCGCGCGAATCGCGAAACGGCCATTTTCAGCCATTTTGCTGGTATCAGTCAGCACGAATAGGCGACGGGATTCAGAAACCACTGGTGCGATCTACCCCTACCGAGGAGGACACGGCAGAAGGTGGTGGCAATCCGACGTCGCCTGCGGGACGCAGTGATCGTGTTCCTGGTGCGTGTGTGATCGCCAATTGGCGAGAATAGTTGGGAAAAATGGCAGGAAACGTGGGTATGGAGCAGTTGATCCCGATTGTGAATACACTCCAGGATGCGTTCACGCAACTTGGAGTTACGATGCAGCTGGACCTGCCACAGATCGCGGTCGTGGGAGGCCAGAGTGCGGGCAAAAGCTCGGTCCTCGAAAACTTCGTTGGAAAGTGAGTATTTAATAAAAAAAATTTAATACAATGAATGGATCTTGATGATTAGCTGAATCAGAGAGAGCTCCAGCGCCTCCTAGTTTGGAGGAGTCGATATAGATGAGACATCCTCGAGACGGGGCGGTTCCTGCCTGTGTTGTGAACCCCTTTTTAGGTTATTTTGTTTAAATAGTCTTGAGTTTGGTCCTGAAGACGACGCCCTAATAAGAGGCTCCGTTTTGAGTCTGACAGTTACGTTGCTGACCGCGCAACGATCTTTTCGAATGTACGCATCTTCAGCAGACAGCCGAACAGACAGACGTTCGAAGGTTCGAAGGCCGTGCCAGAAAATCGTTTTATCGTTTGCAGGTCGATGATGATAATAATAATAATAATAATAATGGTGATCATTGATGAGTCAACACCCACTCGTGGGCTGTCAAACGATCAACTCTGACACGCTGTGAGTCGTCACGCTTTCAGCTCTCGTGTTATTCGCCCTATGATTCTTACTGAATGTTCAAAAATTTAACCTCATCATATTTTCAGAGCAGAAATACTTGCGGTATTTTTGAATGAGAATTTTACTTTTAGATGGAAAGTCATGTTCTTATGAGTAATTTGGCCGAGGTGGTTGTATTGAAACCTTCTTTGGTGTCTGTTTGTATTAGGGTCCTTTTATGCAAGGTCAGTAATTGGGTCAACTGCCTTATAAATTTATATTTACACATTCTCGTTACACAGTGTGTCACTTTGCGTTATTATTTTCTTTGTCAGGAGAATATAGTTTTAATTAATACGATTTTATCATCTGAGTTCAGTTTCACCTCATTAACTTTTTCAAATATTTTATATTAAATTTATGTACATTTGTTAATTTTAATTCAGGCCTCGGACTCACACCACTACTGACACTTTCTTTTAAAGGTCAAACTATTTTGCTGCTATTTAAAACAATAACACTAATGCTACTATTTTCTCGAATTGCTCGCTAAGGCAACTTCAAACTTCTTCGCTAGATTGGCTAAAATAATATATCCGCGATGTCAACAATCGACATTTTAAAAGATTCCAAGATGCAGATAATCTACGGAATTTTAAAGTATTTCAAGGGATTTGTAGGGATTTAACCAAAATTACGCGATTTTGTAGAATTTCCAAGAACTTTAAAGATTACAAAATTTAAAGATTTGAAAGATTTTAGGGTATTTGACGAAATTCCAAGAAATTTCACGACGTTTAACAAATTTCCAGACATTTTAAAAGGATAACAAAGGATGTTAGGGAAATTCAAAGAATTTCTAGAGAACTTTAGGAAGTAAATGAAATGTAATTAAATTTTAAGCCGCTTCTAGGAATTTCTATGGATTGCATGGCGTCTCGGAGGATTTGAAAGATTTAATCATTCTTAAAGGAATTTTGAACGAGTTTAAAGATTTCAAGATGGTGTACGAAGTTTCGAAAGATTCCTAGGGATTTCACAAAATTAAAGGCATTAAAAAAATTTCAAATGATTTTAAATATGTATGTATTTTAAAATATTCCCAGGAATTTCATGAGTTTTCAAATAATTTCGTAGTATTATAGAAAATTTCAAGAGATGAAAAAATTTCTAAGGAGTTTCAAATTATTTCAAAAGGTTTCAGAATATTTCAAGGATTTTTCATGGTATTTGCACAATTTCAGAGGATTTCAAGAAATCTCACAATATTTGAGGGATTCATAGAATTTCAAAAGAAATTAAAAGATTCCATAAGATTATAATATAAGGAATTTATTTCTAACAGATTTCAGTGGATCTCGGATATTTTAAAGGATTTCAAAGCTTTTAGTTTATTTTAAAAGATTGTAAGGGATTTCAAGGGGCCTTATTAGATTTTATGGAATTTCAGAAGATTTAAAATATTTCTAGGACTTTTTAGGCTATGTGTTTTAAAAATGTCAAGGGATTTCGAAGAATTTTTACAATATTTGAGGGATTCATATGATTTCAAATAAAAATTAAAAGATTCCATACAATGCAAGGGATTTTAAAAATCTCAAAGAATTTTGAAGATTATAAGTGTATTTTAACAGATTTCAAAGAATTTCATAGGATTATAGAATATTTTAAAAGATTAAAAAATTTCTGAGGAATTTCAGATGATTTCGTAAGATTTCCAAAGATTTAAAAGATTTCGAAAATTCCTATGAATTATGTATGATATTTTTTCAAAATTTCGAGATACCATAGATTTAAGGTACTTTAAACATCCTAACGGGTTTCAAAGAATGTAGTGTATTTTAAAAGATTTTGAAGAATTTCATAAGATTTCGAAAATTTTCATAGGATTATAGAAAATGTTAAGAGATTGAAAATTTTTTAAGGAGTTTGAAGTGATTTCAGAAGATTTAAAGAATTTTGAATCTTTAAAAAAATTTTTACGTTATTTTAAAAATTTCAAGGAATTTTACTATATTTGAGGGATTCATAGGATTTCAAATAAAATTAAAAGATTCCTGATTACAAACATCAAGGTATTTTACCAATTTTACGAGATTCCAAACAATTTTAAAGAGTTCGGTGGGAACTAAAAAAAATTCCAAGGATCTTCATAAGATTTCCAAATTGTTAAGGGTTTTTTTAAAGAATTTAGTAGGATTTCAGAAAATTTCATATGATTTAAAAAAGTTATTCAGGATATCGGTGATATTTAAAAGATTTCAAGGGTTTTAAAGTTGCCAAGGGATTTAAAAAGATTTTTGAAGGATTTCGACGGATTTCAAAGCTTTTAGGGTATTATAAAAGATTCTAAAAGATTTCACGCCATTTTATCGGAGATTTATATTGTATAACAGATTGCAGAAATAGTCAACCTTTCGATTCGATAATAATATTAAAAAAGTTGCATGAAACTATTTTGAATTTTTCAAATTAGTCCGAGGCCTGTTAATTCCAAAGTTGTCAGTTTTATTACCTCTTCAGTTATTTATTCATAGAAAGTCGATTTAATGTTGTAGTCATTTTGATTTCTTTTTTTCACTTTAATGTTGTTCCTCTTTTTAATAACTTTTAACTGATGAGAGCATTCTCTAACGAAACAGTTAAATTATTGATTTATTATTTCATTATTTTCAACATTTAAAGGTCAAGTGTAAATCAAAAGCTTCTCTCTGACTTTGAGATACTGTATTGATTTTGTGGGGGAGTTCATTTTTTCCAGTTGTGGTAAACTCGGTCGCTTGCAGTTGTGAATTAACTGGCACATATTATTTCCTCTATGGAAACATTACTTCCGTTCGTGATTTAATACTGATAAAAACGATAAAATATCTTTTAGTGAAGAAAGTATAATGAAGAACTTTACAATAATAAATGGTACTTCAAATGTAGATAACAGTAATGCTGCATTTTCCAAAATATCAGATAAAAAATCTTTTATTAATGCATCTTTAATGATTTATTTATCAACTATTTTTATTGCCAGTTCATGAAGACTTTCCTTCCTTGATAGAAGTGCTTTATAAATGATTCACTTTCAATTCTTTCTGGCTTCTAATTAACACATGAGAGAAAACCACTTCTACCTTCGGATTCGTAAACATCTGTATCGGAACACATTAAACTTTCTGCTATATGTAGTTGATTAAAGTACTCGGGTGTTTGATTTTAGGAAATTATTTCATTCTTGATTTGCTTTTTGTATTTCAAAATCATATGTTCATATTGTCTTTCAACATGAATTTTCATTTAATATAAGAATTTAAAACTTTCCAAACCAGTATTAAACGTAGTAGTAATTTTTTATATTGAATTGTATTCATATAATCTTTTTACGAAATGCCTTGTTTGTAGGATTAAAATGTTATTGTAGAATTCTATTTATTAAAGCGCAGACAATGAGCAACATCATCATACATTAATATTAGCACATAACTTCATGTCTGAAGAATGCACGTAATTGAAGGGCTTCCTGCAAGTTGCAGACGTAAATCTTTTGTCCCCTTTAATATAATTTTTTTTTACATTTTATTTTTTAAATGTACCTGTGATGACAACTTTATTCGTTGAAATCAAATTTAATATAAATTTACTTTCATTAGTTTCGATTTAACAGGGTGGAATACTTGAAAAAAATATTATAAAATTTTAGAATTGAAGTAACTAGACTATAATATGATTTATTGTAATTTTATTTTATTTTAAAGTAGAAATATTGTAGACGAAAACACGAAAAGTTTCGTAAATATACAAGATGTGTCACCTGATGCGTGACTGTAGTAAAACAGAGTTAATAAGGGACTTTAATAAATTTATGTAACTCTGTAAGAACAATGGATGAGCACAATTGCCTTCTACATCATCACTTATCCATTTGAGAATTTCTTTCAGCGTGAACAATTGTTTTGTAAGCTTGTTGCACTTGAACATCATACCTAATACAGGGTGTCTACTCACCTGAGAAACCTGGAATTGTCAGATAACTTCCATATACCCGAAAAAAACCTGGAAATGTTGGGGTATTTTTCAAGTGAGGGAATTTTTTCTAGAGCGTGCTTAAATTTTTTTCCATTTTAATATAAAATTAAATAATAATTTTCTTCTTATTTGTAAAAGTAGCTGTTTATAATTGGATTTAACTGTTTTGTTGAAATTTTTATTTTTTTGTTGAATTGGATTGTTTATAATTTAAAAGAAAATTAATTTTTTGTTGAAATATCAACTGGTACGTTTTTTGTTGAGAATTCATCTTTTTTTGGATAAAAAAAATCAACTGCTTGGTGGAAAGTTGAACTCTTTTGTTAAAAGTCATTTTTCGGTTAAGATTCATCATTTTAATTGGAAATTCTCATCTTTAATGGAAAATTTAACTATTTGAGTTGAAACTTGAATTATTTAGTTGAAAATTAGTTTCTTTTTTTGGTTGGCAATAAATTTTTTTAACTGAAAATTTAACTAATATAGTTGAATATTCCAACATTTTAGTTTAAAATTCACCTCTTTGTGAACATCAATTTTTTCTAACATAAAATTTAACAATACAAATGTTTGGTTGTAAATTTATCTTTGTTAGTTGAAAATTCATGTATTTTGTTGAAAAAGTGTCTTTCGTTAGAAAATTAATCTTCTTGGTTGAAAATGAGCTATTTTGTGGAAAATTTGTTGTTTTTTTCGTTAGAATTTTTTTTTTAGTTAAATAATAATTTATTTAAATTGAAATTTAACTAATGCAGTTGAATATTCGATTATTTTAGTTGAAAATTCATCTCTTTGGTCTAAATTTTAACGGTTCCTGATAAAGATTCATTATTTTAGTTAAAAATTCATCACTTTCATTGAAAATTGAACTATTTTGTTTAAAAATTCATTTTTTTGTTTCTTGAAAATTGACTTTCTTTAGTTGAAAGTTTAAAATTTTGTTAAAAATTCGTATTTTTTGGTAGAAAATTCCTCTTTTTGGTTTAAAAATCAACTATTTGGTTAAAAATTCATCTATTTTATTAAAAATGCAAGATTTTTACTTGACAAGTTAGGAACTCGAAACGTTTTAAATAGAATTCAGTATGGTACCCATGTTAATTTAACTTAAAGGAATATATTTCCCTATTTTCGTGAAAAATCTCCTAATTTCCTTCTTTATGTCCTTAGTTACTTTAACAAAAGAAAAAAAAGTTATTTAATTTTACATAAAAATAGTACTATTATTAGGTCTGAAAAAAAATTATTTATAATAAGCTCGCGAAATTATATACATATTCGAGTACATATTCCGAGTCGATTGCTTAGAAAATACGAAATACTTCAATGGCTCCGTACTATGAAAAATTATATACAATTATTATACCTGGAAGAATCTTGAGATACCTGGAAAAAACCTGGAAATATCAGAGAAGTTTTTTCCAGAATTTAAGTAGACACCCTGTAATATTAGTTTATGCAGATGACTAAAATTAGCGCTCTACAATTTTAAATAAAAAAAAAAAAAAAAATAACTGTATTTTCTTTCCAGGGACTTTTTGCCGAGAGGATCCGGAATTGTAACAAGAAGACCTCTTATTTTGCAACTGATCAACAGTCACACTGGTAAGTTATAAACTTCGAAAACAGTGGACATTTCTTTCTAAAAATAAATGCATAATGATTAATATATGTATATAATAAAGCATTGATATAAGAATTTTAATAACTTGCATATCAGGAAATTGATCTTGTATTTTTATCGCTAAATACTTCGGAACAATGATAATACGCCTGTTGGGTAGCTACGACAGCGCCACCAATTTTGAACTATTGGGAAGAAATTTGAATTTCAATTCAATATTAACGAAAAATCTTATAGTAAACAATTGATTTTAACCCGAAGATTAACATTTTTGATTAAAATGAATTAATATTCACTTCTTTTTTTCATAAACGTTGTCCAAATAACTTCGAGATACCCAATAGTTTGCGTGTCAGATAGCGCTGTTGTCAGTCACAGAGGTGTCCTACAGGTATATTGGAGTGGATGGCATATTAGTTTTAGGCCTAAAATAAAGAAAAATCTTTATTAATTTGATATAAGATTTGAATTTACTGTAGAAGTTGATTCATTTTAATAATAAGAAGACTCATGGAGAGTTCCAAGTTACGTTTAAGACTTTAGAGTTTTTGAGAAATTGGAGTTTAAAGGCTTTATCTTGAAAGTCTTTATCTATCATGACTCTTATCTATACTGCAATATATAGATATAGTTATTAGTTTTATTACTGAAATTACTCATTTGTGTTTTCCAGTTTAAAACTTCAATCCGCAAATAATTAAAAAAATTATATTTTTTAAATAATTTGGTAGCGGATATAGCGGTCGATTTTTTAGTATGGAACTTCATAAGACATAATTTAATAAATGAAATGAAATTCCTAAAAATGAAATGGTTTAAACAGCAAGTTGATTGAAATCAAGCAAGCAGGCTATAAAAAAAGGCGCTCCAGACTTTAAAAACCTTAAAATGGTAATACTCCTTGAATTGTAAGGGCTATTTTTGAAATGGCTGGAAATTTGAAGCGCTCTGATTTAGAGCTCTTAGCATTCAAACTTAAAGGCGTTTGAATTTGAGAGCTATTATTGAAATTTATGACTCTTCGAATTTAAAATCATTCGATTTTAAATACTATACATTAAACAGTTTTATAAGCTCTAGAAATATGTAAATATTTAGAAAATGTGTTTGTATAAATTGCAGTGGTTTCTAACATACTTAATTGGAAATGATAAATAAAGTCAATTGAAAGTTTTAAAAATCGATGTATATATTGTATCTCTTAAATTTGGAGGTATGTTAAGCTGGCACAATACTATTAAGGTATAGAAATGTAACCTATTTCATAATTTAGGGCTCATTTAGGGCTAATTTGGGTCCCTATTTCCAAATTTAGGGCTCTTTTATTTGTTGTAAAAACTCGTGTTTGCGCTAGCTTAACGTTAAGCTAGCCGAACATTGCTGTAAAACGTACTAAAAATGATTTTACAGAAAATTCACCTCTTACAATAATTTAGGGCTCATTTAGAGCTCTGAGAACATAATAATCAAAATTTATAAAAAATTGTCTAAATAATTTTTTTTAAACAATCCTATTAAAAATGAATTCAATGATTGTTAAAACAATTTTTTTCAATGTTCAAATATCATATTCGGGGAGCCCTAAATGAGCCTTAACGTGGGATAAGAAAATAAATAGGTTCAATTCATTTTTAGTAGGTTTGTTTTAACAAAAAAGGTTTAAACCCTTTTTTTAAATTTTGATGAATATATTCCCAGAGCCCTAAATGAGCCCTAAATTATTGTATGAGGTGAATTTTCTGTAAAATCATTTTTTGTACGTTTTACAGCAATGTTAGGCTAGCTTAAAGTTAAGCTAGCGTAAACACATTTTACAAAAAATAAAAGAGCCCTAAATTGGGGAATAGGGGCCCAAATTAGCCCTAAATGAGCCCTAAATTATGAAATAGGTTAAATTTCTATACCTCAATAGTGTTGTGCCAGCTTAACATACCTTAAATTTGGTTTTGGACTGTTGCGTTTAATGGAAGAAAATTCAAATTGTAATGATCGTTAAGTTTACCATCAAACTCGACCAGTAAACGTTTGTCAGTTGCGTAAAAATAGACCAGGTCCTTACACAGTCACCACAGGTTGTCACATATTTACCTTTTTCGCCTATTTTGAGATTTGCTGCCACGTATGCCTTTGTTATGGTCCGCAAAAATGAAAAATAAATAATTCTCAATAAAAAATGTAATAGGTGATATTTTAAATAAGAAAATATTTTCGTTTTAAATCAAAAACAGTTGGATTAGTCCAAAAAGGGTGAATTTTCAACAAAGAAGGTTAATTTTCTACAAAGAAAGGCGAATTTTCCACAAATTACATAAATTTTCAACTAAATAGCTTGAACCATGGATGTGATGTTCCGAATTTTATTTGCATAATTTTTAGATTGTATATTTTTTTCGATTCTAAAATGTTTCAACTATATAGTTACAAATTTTAACTAAAAAAAGGCCATTTTGAAACAAAAATGGAGTAGCTAAATTTTCGTTTGAGAATATGCATTTTCAACAAAAAAGTTAATTTTTAACCTATCTGTTGAATTATGAACAAAATAGTAAAATTTTCAGTTGAAAAAATTAATTCTTATAACAACAAAAAAAGAATTTTCAACTAATAGTTGTTGTAATAATGGATATTACAACAAATGTAGATTTTAATTACAAATAAAAAACAGTTGGATTCAACCAACCAAAATGCAGATTACTTTTTAAACAAACACTTTCATTTTTAACAAAAGGTGAAATGTACACAGAAAGAGATGCGTTTTTAAACAAAAAAGATTAATGTTCAACAAACTAGTTGAAGTTTTAACAACAAAAAATTGTTAGTCAATAGAGGGAAAAAATGTGAAATTGTTGAATTTTCAAGCCAAAAAGACGAACTTTCAACAAAACAAAACTATTTTCAATCAAGTATGACTTTTTAACCAAATTGTTTAATTTTCAACAAAATAATTCAATTTTGAACCTAATAATATTTTTAACCAAAAAAGAATAATTTTTAACTAAAAATGGTGTTATTAATAATTATTATATTATATCATTTGGATATTTTGTAGACTAAAGAATAACATTCTGAATATGCATTAAAATTCATTTTTAATACTTTTAAAATATTGGGTTATAAAACTGAATATTTCTTAAAAATTAAGTTGAATTTTCATTGTACATTTTTAAATTCTGATTGCACATAAAATTAATACTTGAAAAATTTTATAACACGTTTTTTACACAATTTTTTCAAATTTGTGACACTATTTACACATTTTTATCTTTGAAGAAAGTCCCTGGCCAGTAATAATTTCCATGCTATCGTAAAAAAACCTGTACTTACATTTTTTCCTGAAAGACTATTTTTTTATGATAATTAAAGACACCATTTTAATTTATACTCAATTTGAGCGACATAAAATCGTATTATTTTGAAGAAAATACAATTTCATCCTGTATTACATTTGAGTACAAATTTTTTTAAATAAGCGAGATTGAGAAAAGCGTCAACAGATTAGTTTTTAGATCTTTTTAAGAGGACTGATTTTGTTCTTGTAACTTGTTCAAAAAATAAAAATATATTAATAAAGATTGACTTACATGTTTACTTAAATGACAAAGCTTCTTTTTTCACCTATTTTTGCAGAAAAAAATGTTCCTTTTTACCTTTTTGAAGATGAATATGTATGTTGAAGACTATCTTACACCTAATTTGTTTCCGTCTGGCTCTTGACAGGTCTTTTCGAAAATTGACATAATTAATTCGTTGCCTGGGGGGAAGCTTAAATACGCCGCGTATATATACATTATACAATGTACACAGTATATTAAAGTTACATTAATAGCAATTGAGGAACCTTATTTGAAAAAAGCTATAGTAAACTTGTGAATCATCACTTTAGAATAAAAATGATGATCTCATTATTTGCACTTTTTTTGTCCAGAGTGTTGATCAGACCCCGAAATCGGGAAAAGGGCGAGAAATTTTTTCTCAGAGAAAAATCGAATAATAGGACTATCATTTAACAATAAGTCTTCAAAATTGATTACTTTTAATTTTAGCTTAATCAAAACTCGACAGATTCAAAATGAAACATTGAAACGGAAGAAAGTCCAATTTGAAAACCTTTTTGTCTTACAAATTTTTTGAGTTAAAGATAGGTAGAAAAAGCTGGGTGGCTGCTCAACCGGGAAACTGGAAAATGACCAGGAATTTGTTGAGACAGAGAATATCCATGAAATGATAATGAATTTATTTTTACCTTAAATTTTTACGTTTAGAAGGTAAATCTTTCTAATCACTTCAAATATTATTTAAATGAGTTCGATTTTTATTTTTTTTTTAATTTGAAAAATTCAATTTTTAACATTTTCAAGTAGGAAGAAGTTCTTCCCTTTTTAGAATGTTCATTTTTTTTGTCTGAATTTATATTCTTTCAGTTTTAAATAAAGTAAATTTTAAATATAGTTTTTAAGGCTTGAACTGTTACAGATTAAAGTATTTGAAATTAATCCATTTTGACAATAAAATGTATCAAGTCGATTGACTGTAAATATAAGTTAATTTAATATTTAAAAATGGAACTATAATATTTATAATTGAATAATAGTTGACTATGGAAAACTTTACTTTAAGAATGGCAAAGAATCTGCTCAAAGTTAAATGATTTTCGAATTCTTAATTTCAATTTGAAGATATTGTGAGTTATTTTCAATATTCAATTACTTTGAAATTCGCATATTCATAATGAGTTAGACGCCAGTGAAAAATTGAAATTGTTCATTTAGAATGTACAAATTCAAATGAAGTGTTTAGAATTAAACGATTTACAATTATATTGTTTTAAATTGTTAAAGATTAAAATAGTATTTCAAATTCTTCTCAAAACAGAGGATACAGGGTGATTTTTCACGAAAATCGGAAATTCTGTTACATAAAATTAATATTGATACCATAATAAATTCAGTATAAAAAGCTTTAAATTCTTAAGATTTTAAGTCGAAATACCGTAAGAGATGAACTTTCAGCCCAAAATGACGAATTTTCAAACTAAAAAAATTAATTTTTCGCCAAACAGTTGTATTAACAACCAATTAGTTCAATTTTCAAGCAAGAGAGACCAATTTTCACTAAAATACTGGAACCTTACCAAATAGTTTAATTCTAAAATAACAACAAAACCCGAATTTTTTATAAGACAGAATAATTTTCAATAAAATAATTAATTTTTTTTTTAAATAGTTGGATTTTTAACAAATTGGTTACATTTTCAATCCACAAAGATAAATTTCCAGCCAAATGATGAAATTTTCAAACAAAAAAATTTAATTCAACCGAAAACAGTTGCATTTTCAACAAAATAGCCAAATTTCCAACAAAATACATTAATTCTCAGCTAAGTAGTTGAATTTTGAGTTTAAAAAATTGATTTTCAACAACAACAAAAAAACGAATTGTCAACCAGTTGAATTTAACCAAAAAAGGCGAATTTTTAACCAAATAGTTGATTTATCAACCAAATGGATACATTTTCAACAATGAAGATTAATTTTCTATCCAAAAATACGAGTTTTCAACGAAATACTTGAATTTTTTACTTATAAACAATAAATTTTAAGTCAAAAATGGAATAGTTAAATTTGAATAAAAAAATAATAATTTTCACAAAAAAAAAAATAATTTTCAACCAAAAAAGATGATTTTGTGAGCAAATAGTATAATATCTTATAACAATTTGTAAACAAAAATATGAATCTTCTGCCAATTCTTCTACCCTGATACTTGTATTTCCAAGTAGCAAAAATCAATTTTCAATCAAAAATATCAATTTTCAACAAAAAATGGAATAGTTACATTTTCAGTTGAAGAACAAATAATTTCTTCAAAATTTTAAAGTTTTCAAAAGATTACATGAATTTTCAACCAAGAAGTTAATTTTTCAACTAAAAAATACATTTTCAACCAAATAGATGAATCTTCACTAAAAAAAATTGGTAACAAAGTAGTTAAACTTTCAACCAATTAGTTGAATTTTTGACTAAAAAAGATTACTTTTTAAAAAAATAGTTGCATTTTCAACAAAATAATTAAATTTTCAACCAGATATTAGAATTTTTAACCGAACCAAATGAATTTCGAACCAAAAATATACTCCTCCCTCCCCATAAAATTGGTAACGTAGTTTATGGGTGGCCCCTCAGGTAAAGTTTCAATATTATTGAGTTTTGAAAAGTGTAAACTACAATTAGACAATAATTAATGGCTTTCACTGGAAACCATGTTTATACTTTCATGAATATATCTTTTAATTAAGCGAAAAAATTACAATTTTTGTTCGACATAAGTTAATTTCCCTGTTTGTAAAGAAGCTCAGGTTAATGGGTTAAATAGAAACTAGTTGAATATGGTTGTTCAGCAACTAGTTTTTCCTGGAATCCCACAAAGTGCATCAGGTAAGTGACACGATGTTGCGCCATTGAAGCACTAACACGATGCATAATGAAAACTGTTAACCCATTGACCTGTCAGCGAATCAAATATTTTATCAGCGTCCTGCACTTGCTATTGCTGCTATTAACCCATGCCCTTCAATTTCACGAGGAATTTATTTCCTGCTCATTGGAAAATGATCGTATCACTAGTAATTTAAAAAGAACTTGTTTTCTACCATATAGAAATGTATAATTTAGGAATTTGTTTTGAAATGTGCATTTTTGGTATAATAAATGTATTATTCAATTGAATGCATTCTTATACGAAGATTTCGGTTTACATTGTGCTTCCGAAAATGATGTCTCCGAATGCATAAGAGCGCGTGAAGTACATACTTTGCTTGAATCAATGTATACCTTCTCCACTGGCGCTCGTTTTAGTTATCAAGCTTCCTGTGAGTTTTACATGATAATAAGTAGGAAATTGGGTGCAATGACACCGCGATTGGAACAGAAATGTTGCTTCGGATATGAACTCTCATTTTACATTGATATAGATGCAGGGTTGTTACAGGTCAGGGAGTTCCAGAAAGTTAGGGAATTTAAAGCTGATCTGGGAATGTCAGGGAAAATTTTCGATAAACTGAAGTTAAGGTTAATTTTATTATTTTGTTGAAAACTCAATAATTTTGTTGAAAAGTCATTCTTTTTCGCTGAAAATGCATCTATTTTGGTAGAAATTGCATCTTTTTTTCTGTTGGAAATTCATCTAATTACTTCAAATTGGAACCACTTTGCTGTAAGTTAATTTTTTGGTTGAGAATTAATTTATTTTTTCACTGAAAATTTAACTATTCTATGTTTGGTTGAACATTTATCTTCCTCCGTTGAAAATTCAACTAATTGGTTGAAAATTCCTATATTTTGTTGAAAATTTGTCTTTCGTTGTAGAATATTAATCTTCTCGGGGACTAATTGAAGGGCAACACCGCATGAGGGCGTAAGTGCCAAACCCCGAATTTTACAGGAGGAATAAAAAACTGTCGAACTTTCACGCAATTAATTTTTAAAAAAGAAATGCGAAAACAGTTCGAGGTACTGTTAGGTTTTATCGATCCATGGAACTAAAATCCATCTCCGAGAAAACCTTTGTCAAAGGTTTTGCGCGTCCCCAAAAAATCTGATTAATTAATTATTTTAAATTAAAAAAAGAAGAAAGTTCCTTCAAGCTATTGGTTCTCTCTATTTAATCGCAAGAAAAGCGCTGAAAACATAACCATGTGCGAGAAAACCCTTGTAAAATAGCGGTGCATCCTAAAAATTCAAATGTTGACTCCTAAAAAGTTGCGTAACTGTTTTATTTTTGTAATTGGAGAAAAAGAAGAGAGTACTTTCGAGCTATTACTTAACTCTACCAAACCGCGAAATAAACATTCTAAAAGAAGCAGTCACATCCGAGAAAACCCCTTATCAATGGCGCAGTGCGTCCCCAAAAACGAAAATGTGGACACACAAAGAGTTGCATAACTTTTTTATTTTTTGAAGAAATTAAACAACAAAAAAGAGCTTTCGAGCTATTACATAGCTCTATTGAATTGTGTAAAGAACAGGCAAAAATATTAAATTACTTTATAAACAAAACTACCAAACATGGATTTTGACCCACTCCTGAATCGAACCGGACCATAATCTTTCACAGAAATATGAGTTAGGTTAAAAACGTTATTTTAGGCCAATAAAACGCATTCCCGAAATTTGGCACTTACGCGCTTATGCGATGTTGCCCTTAAATTCATCTTTGGAGTTGGAAATTCATTTATTTAGTTGAAAATTCATTTACGTTTTTAAAAATGATCTTTTTTTGTTAAAAAATTAACCTTCTTGATTGAAAATTTATCATTTTGGTCGAAAGTTAGTTTTTTTTATTGAAAATTAATTTCTGTTACTAAAATTTAACTATTCCTTTCGTTGTCGAAAATTGATCTTTTTTGATAGAAATTTAATTTTCTTGGTTGAAATATCATAAGTTTGGTTGAAAATTGATTTCATTTGTTTGAAAAATATATTTTTTTTTTGTACTGCAAATTTAATTATTCTATTTTTATTTTTATTTTTACATTTATCTGTTTTGGATGAAAATTCAACTACTTTGTTGAGCATTCGTCTTTTGGTAGAAAATTAATCTCATTAGGTGAAAGATAATCTTTTGGGTCAATAATTAATTTCTGTGTCAGAAAATTTAACTATTTTGTTGAAAATTCGTTGTTTTTTTGTTGTTGAAAATATATTTTTCTAACTGAAATTTGAACTACACCATTTTTGGTTAAAAATTTATCTATTTAGTTGAAATTTCATCTATTTTGCTGTAAATTCATCATTTCTAGTTAAAACTTAATCCCTTTGGTTGAAAATTTAATTTTTTTGTTGAAAATTATTTTTTTCTTACTGAAAATGTAATTATTCCATTTTTGTTTCAAAAAATATATTTTTTAGTTGAAAATTCGTCTTTTTTTAGTTGAAAATTCAACTTTTTTGTTGAAAATTGGTCTTTTGGTAAAAAAATTTCATCTTTTGTGTTGGAAATTAAACTATTCATTTGAAGATTTATCAATTTAGTTATAACTTCACATCTTCTCAAGATTTTTACTGAAAATTTAACTTAATTTTAATCATTTTTAATTTTAAATTAAATTGTTTATTGTTGGTAAAAGATTGATTTATTCTTTGTTGAAAATTCGTTCTTTTTTAGTTGAAAATTAATTTTTTAAACTGAAAATATAACTATTCTAGTTTTGCTTAAAATATTTTTTTTTAGTTGCAAATTCATTTATTTGGTTGATAACTGGTTTTTTTGGTGTTGAAAATTTATCATTTTTTTAAATTCCTATTTTTGTTTGGAAAATTCACCTTTTTTGTAGGAAATTCGTTTTTTTGGCTTGAAGATTCAACATTTTGGATGTGCTTTTTTCTTTATTGACTGAAAAATCTTTCTCAGTTGAAAATTCAACTCTTGCTTCAAATTCCTCTTTGTTTTGAAAATTAGTCTTAATCTGTTGAAAGTTATTATTTTTTGGTTTAATTCGACTATTTTTTTTAGACATAACAATATTTTTTGATGGAAATATCAACTATTGTACTTTGCGTTGACAGTTCTTTTCTTTTATTGAAAATTATTCACGTTGGTTGAAAATGTAACTATTTCGTTGAAAATTCCTTTTTTTTCTTGATTGAAAGTTGATGGTTTCAAACTACAAATTCATTTCTTCGTAATTTGCGGATCACCCCTTCTAATATTCTATATTACTGTTGTCACTAAATGTGTTTAAAGTATATTTAGAAACAAATTTTTTTTTGCATTAACATTATTGATCTTCTTGGTAGAAGGTTATTTTCGTACCTGAATAAAAATTTAGAACGGTCAGGGACAATCAAAAAATGGTCAGAGAAAAGTGAGGAGATATTGAAATTGCGATTTTGTAGCAACACTAAGATATGATTGACCATCAATAGTTTTTTATGATAATCGTAAGTCACGCAAAGCCTAGAAATCAGGCAAAAATGAGCGTAAAAGTCAGAGAAGTTTTTCGAACTTACCAAAAATAGGAGATACCGGTGTAATTTTAGCTTCTAAAATCAATAATCGTCAAGAGCTGTTCAGTTTTTTTCTTTTGACAAACAAATTCTGATTGAATTTAATATTTCATTTAGGATTATGCTTCGTTTTTAACTGAGCAAATAAGAAGGTCGTGTTTTTTTAATGCAATATTTACGGACTGTTTTTTTTCAGAACATGCTGAGTTTCTGCACTGTAAAGGGAAGAAATTCACCGATTTCGATGAAGTCCGGAAAGAGATTGAAGCTGAAACGGACAGAATTACGGGCAGCAACAAAGGAATTTCTAATATACCCATTAATTTGAGAGTACATTCTCCTAATGGTGAGACTTACAAATTGATTTAATTCCTATCTCTTTACAAACAGTGATTTCAAAGTCAATAATTTATTTTCAACTTCTAGTACTCAACTTGACCCTCATTGACTTGCCTGGTCTGACAAAAGTGCCAATCGGAGATCAACCGGCGGATATTGAAGCACAAATCAAAGGAATGATATTTCAGTTTACCAAGCGTGATAACTGTCTAATATTGGCAGTCACCCCAGCCAATACTGACTTAGCAAACAGTGATGCCCTGAAACTTGCCAAGGAGGTTGACCCGCAAGGTGAAACCATTTTTTCTTTTCATATTTTGAGTCTATAATACACATATTTAATCTGTTTGGGTTCTTTTCGAAATTTTAATCCTGCCTAAATTTTAATTTAGTATAGAAAAGTAAAGTCTTTGACTTTCAGGTGTGCGTACGATCGGTGTCATCACTAAGCTGGATCTTATGGACGAAGGAACCGACGCACGGGACATTTTGGAGAATAAATTACTTCCTCTGCGCCGAGGATATATAGGAGTAGTAAACAGAAGTCAAAAAGACATTGAGGGTCGCAAAGACATCAAAGCTGCTATGGCGGCTGAACGAAAGTTCTTCCTCAGGTAAGGAGATATTCATACCTAAACTACTTGATGAATTTTCAATCTTGATTGGGGTTTATAGATTCATATTTTTTTTTCAGTCATCCTTCGTATCGACATTTAGCAGACAGATTAGGAACTCCTTACTTACAGCGAGTTCTCAATCAACAATTAACTAATCACATTAGGGATACGTTACCCGCTTTGCGAGACAGACTGCAAAAGCAGATGCTTGCACTGGAAAAAGATGTGGAACAGTACAAACACTTCAGGCCAGATGATCCTTCCATCAAAACAAAAGCTATGCTGCAGTAAGTTAAATTTTATTCAATGTCGGAGGCAATAAATGTCTGTTAGATTTGATTTATGTCTTTGTCTCATATGTGTCAATAATTCTCAATGATTCATCTTAATTGATTAATTTCAAGTCACTTATATTTAATTTTAAGGGCAAGATCTACTTCAGCAAGACTGAAAGATCTTTTCCAGTTTAGATTACCTCTTTCATGGGTGGAGGGTCCTGAAACTTTAGACAATTTTTTCTTTTGTTTTTCAGATGTATTCAAATGTTACTGTAGGTACTCTGCACTCCTTACAGAATTTTACAACTAATTGCGTGTTCCCTGCATGTTGAATTTTAACTAGCAGAGAATACTTCCACATAGAGATTTTACAATTGAAGGGTGGCAGTAAAAAACTAGATAACTACCATTTTTCCAAAAATAGGTTTATTGCATAACAAATTTTTAAAAATCAATTCACGTGTTAGAAGGATTTTTTTAAAGAATTCTCATTTTTTCATATAGTAATAAGAAAGATTTTTTATTTAAATTTTACCGTAGTATTTTAGGGTGTTAATTTTTTTCTTACGTTCAGTGTTACGTCTTAACGACCTTATCACCTAAATTCCTAGTTCCAGAAGAGAGCCTGTTTCCCTATTCGTTGTTTTTGTATTTATTCAACTAAAGTTTATTTAATAGCAAATAAAATAAACGTAGACCATTTTGTGAAACGAAATTAACCTGCTGTGACGCGTTTTTCTTCTTAGGCGTGGACTAATTATTCTCTACCATTGAAGAAAAACACTTAATGTGAACCTGAATCTTACTATAAAAAAAATATTAAAAAGGGTTATTGAGACTTACCTGTACTTATTTCGACACCTCCATTCGATATGAATCTATCTGCTGAAAGCGCCGTGTATGGCTTATATTGAATGGAGGCCTCGATTTCTGTTTACTGGGTTGAAGGACAAAGGTCTCTATGGTTGATCCTGGAGAAATTGGGATTTGTTGGGCTTCTTTCCTTCAAATCGTTATCAGTTGAGAACTTTGTCCATTTGAAAAATGACTCGCATAATCTTTATTTTTGAAACTCCGCAATATCAATATTTCAATTGGAAGTGCGAACTCGGAACTTTCATAAATTTTGACTTTCTCGGAACAGAACAGAATAATTTAGCTTCCCCATATCTCGAGAGAAAGTTTTTATTTTTGTGAAAAATTGATAATTCGAACTTCAATCTCTACTAAAAACCAATTTGCAAAACCTGTGAAATTGCAACCTCAAAATTGTTGAACGATTTACTCGTATGGGTTCACTTTTTTTGATCAAAACTTATTTACCCTGATTCAGAAACTCAATATCTCGGGTGTAAGTTTTTATTTTTTATATAAACTGAAGATTACATATATCGCAATCGACAGCCTAGACAGTTCCAATTTGTGGTCAGTATCACTTTGAGATTGTTAGCTGACACATCTATTTCTTCAAAAATGAATTACTGTTTCTAAACAGATTTTTGTGGGCTAAAATCAGCAACACGTAATTTCGGAAGTGGACATATCTTATCTTTAAATGGCGAATTCGATTTTACAGACTGTTTGTTCGTGCTCCTGAAACATTCCGATTTTGGTAGTTTTTGTTGTTCTGTACTGCCACCCTTCAAGTATACTTTGGACAAATTATTTACGAAAAATGATAGCGTTCTACGAGGAAATAGTTTTCATATAAAATTGTAGAAAATTATTGAGCTGGGGTTCTATATTTTCCTCATTATTTATAGAAATATTCAATTAAATATTCATAAATCTTTGTAGAAATGTGTAATTTTCTACAAAAAAAAACTGTAGAAAAGTTAAGACTGCAGAGGGAAGAATTGTAAAAGGTTGTAAAGGTCATACAAGGAATAAAACATTATTATGAGTTAAGATTGCCTTTTTTTGTTGTAGATTTTAATAATTTTTTGAAGAATCTTTTTATTTTTAATACGTCATGAAACTTCATAAATATTTGTTTAAAATTTTGATTTTTCATAAAAATTTTTAGTTTTTATTCCGAACTATTACAAAATCTATAATTTTCTACAATTCTCTGTAAAAACGACGTTTTCGTAGAACGTTGTTGTTTGTCGTAAACATTTTTTCCACCAAGGTTTTTACTGATTAATAATTGCTCAAGAAATTGTTGGTAAATTAGTTTCAGAATTTGTTGAAATTCCATAGGTTTGATTGAATTAAAAAAAAAAAATGTTCCTGGAATTTTTTCGAGAGTAGACCGGGGAAATTGGAAGTCAGAAAATTTTGGAACCCGACTTCTGTAGTAACCCTGGATTTTTGTATTGCAGTCCGCATTCTCCAATTTGTGGTCAATGTCACTTGTGGTCAGATTGTCAACTAATTGAAGTAAAATGAATATTTGTGTGGATTTGTTGAGTGACTAACAAGAACTTTGCTTTAACGATCAATTTGTATCGAGTAGTTTCAATATCAACATTTACCCACGATCATTTTTTAGTTTTTATTAAAATAAGAAGCTAAATTGGAACTAATAGTGCATCGATTAATTCAATCCAAGGCTCTCTACCCATAATATTTCAAAGTATTCTAGCATATTAAGAAAATAATGATTCGTATTTCAAGGATGATACAGCAACTGCAATCGGATTTCGAGAGGACTATCGAAGGTTCCGGCTCAGCACAGATCAACACCATGGAACTTAGTGGAGGTGCTAAAATCAATCGGTTATTCCACGAGCGTTTCCCATTCGAAATCGTCAAGATGGAATTCGACGAGAAGGAACTCCGGCGAGAAATCGCTTTCGCTATCAGAAATATCCACGGTAATTTTATTTCTGTTATTAAATTTCCTTTCTATCACGTAAGCATCATTTGGCGTATTTTATAATCGTCTAATTTAATCCACCACAGGTATCAGAGTTGGACTCTTCACTCCCGATATGGCCTTTGAAGCTATAGTCAAGAAGCAAATAAATAGGCTCAAGGAGCCGAGTCTTAAATGTGTGGACCTAGTCGTACAGGAACTAAGCAACGTTGTGCGCATATGCACAGATCGGGTGAGCTTTCTTCACAATCTTGAAATTATCTACTCTCAGGGTGTCTACTAAATGGGAAACCCGAGAAATAATATAACATTGCGAAAAACCGGTATTACAGATTCGAAATGAGAATCACATTTAAATTTTGGTAAAATATTATTATTATTATACCATTAAGTTGGTAAATAGTAGTGTGTAGGTGGGTGTATAGGTATAAGGTAGATAGGTATATAGGTGATAGATATAGATATTTTAGATTGATCTAGAATTCTCGTGTCATTTATTTAAATGACACTTTCATTCCGCAACACTGCTCCGACCCAGGTTGCTGATCAATCTCTCTAGCGATCACCCCCAGTGAAGAGCATCACAAAATTGTTATGTGTGGTTCCCCACTTGGGCCCATTAGTATCCAAGGTCTTTGTTTCAGGCGTCATTCACTCTACTGTCACCCTGTTTAAAAACTATTTGTCGCCACACTTTTCTGTCCTGGCATACTAATCTAGCTTCCTTCACGTCCATGCATTTTTTCATGCAAGCTCTCGTGTTTCCATGGCTTCTTATGTCTCTTCGAAGTAGTGTCTCATGGTAACAAGGAAAATACATTTTAATGCTTATCCTTTTCTTTGAAATTTGTAGTCGCGAGATCTCGCATACATTGTTGTCGAAAATGGTAATTTTATTTCACGATAAAATTTATTTTTAAACGTTTCTAAACATTATTGATAAAAGAGAACATTTTAAATGATTTTCTAATAATGGGAAATAATTATGTTCTTAACATTTCGCTACCACAATATAATTTGTAAACTTGTTCACAATTTTAAAGAGATGAAAAAAATGAAAATATTGACAAAAACTTAGAATATCTTAATTTGTGAGTGTATTTTTATTTTACAGGATTTCACTTTTTTTTGATAAACTGAATTAGTTCAAAAGATATTTAGAAGTTTTAGAAGTTTTAAAGATTCGAAAATAATAAAAAACTTTAAAGAGTTTTCAAAATCTAAAACAAAATGTAGGTTTCTGAAGATTTAAAACAAAAAGTTCAGAATTTTTTTAACAATTTTGAAAGGGTACAAGACAATACAAACTTTTCTGAGGATTTCTGGGAAAATTTTTAATTTTAAAAAATTTCGATAGATTTTCAAGTTTGTCAAACAAGAATCCGGAAGATTTTAAGAAAATTTGTTTGATTATGCAGAATTAAAAAAAAATACGAATAATTTTAATAACTACTTAGAAGGTTTAAAAGCTTATGCAGAATTTTTATGAAAATTAAGAAAAATTTTAATTAATTTTTTTTCTGAAAAAAAGACCTCCTTTGCTGCGAATCGAACCACAGAACTTCCAACGTTAAAAAATTTCTATTATTCTCTTATGACAATACAAATTCCTTGGAAAATTTTAATCATTTTAAAAGGTATTTAGAAGTTGAAAAAGATTCAGAAATAATTAAAAATTTGAAAACATTTCAAAAAATTTTTAACAAAATGTAAGATTTTGAAAAAATGTGGAAGTTTTTAATGCAATTGTTTTATTTTGAAAGGTTCAACATTTTAGGAATAATTCGACTAAGCTTAATAGAAATTTCAGCTTTCTGGTTAAAAATGCAATTGTTTTGGTTCAGGATTCAAGTATTTTGTTCAAAAATCGTTTTTTATGGTTGCATCCAACGGTAAGTTAATTCGCCAAAAATTTATTTTTTGTTGTTAAACCCCTTGGTGGAAATTTTAACAATTTTGTGGAAAATTTATTCTTTTTTTTTCTTGAAAATTCACATTTTTGGTGAAAAATGCACATTTTTAACTGAAAATATATTTTTATTCGAACATAGACCTTTTTTACTTGAAAATTCATGTATTTTGTTAAAAATTCGTCTTTTTGGTAGAAAATTAATGTTCTTGATTAAAAATTTATCTTTTTTTCAAACGTGATTCTTAAAATAGTACATTGTGTTACGAGAGTTGTAATAACGACTATTACCTTTTTTTTTAATCAGTCATGTTTTTTGGTTGAAAATTTAAGTACTTGGTTTAAAGTTGAACTACTTTGTTAAAAATTTGTTTTGGTTGAAGATTCATAATTTTAGTTTAAAATTAATCTCTTTGGTTAAAAATGAAACTATTTCGTTAAAAATTCGTCTTTTTCAGTAGAAAATTAATATATATATATTTTTTAATTCATCTAATTTGGTTTAAAATGAACTTTTTGTTTGAAAGCTCATTTCCGGGTAAAAAAATTTAACTGTTTTTTAAAAAATTCTTCTCTTTTGGTAAAAATTGAATCTTTTTTTGCTTGACAAATATATTTTTTGGTTGATGATTCAACTATTTTCTTAAAAATTCGTATTTTTCAAAAATAATTTGAATAGTTTTGAAAAGATTTTAAACGAAATGTGGATTTTTGAAGATTTCATAACAAAGTTTAGGAGCGTTTTAAGAATTTTCAAATGTTTTAATAGAATAAAGACTTTTTTTAGATTCATAGGAAAACTTCAAATGATTTTTTATTTCGAGGAATGAATTCTGAGAGAAAATTGAAAATGATTTCAAAACATTTCAAATGCTTTCTTAAATTTCAATGAAGAATGTAAAAGATTTAAAATCAAATTTTTTCAATTTTTTCATATTACAAAATCTTAGAAATAATTCGAGTAAGTTTAAAAGATATTTAGAAGTTTTGACTTGTTACTAAATCGGTACCCTCGAACCGTAAACAATAAGGGCCGCCTGAACCGTTTCCAATTGGAATGCGTAATAATGCGCAATATACTCGACTGAGTACTCGCGCACTGTGGCCCTTCCGAGGCGAGAGTCGCAACCGTCTCTCGCCCTGCCCGCTGAGAAACTGCATGTGCCAGCAGTTCTAGGAATCACAAAACCGGACCGGCTTCTATGGAACCTGGAGTGTATAGGTTTTAATTTCATTGGTAGTAGCGAATAATTATTGAATAATTATTGAAGAGTTACTCAATGAAGAGTAATACTCATCAATAATTAATAATTAATTAAAAATAATTAAACATGATATCCAATAATTATTTACCAATCAGAATAGTTAAAATAATTAACCAAAGATATGTTTCTAAAAAATAACCACTGTCATATAATTCAAATCTGCGCAGATAAAAAATTCATCGTAATTGTATTATATTTCGCATATTATTTACAACAGGGAAAAAAGAGGGAAATAATCAGGAATTTGGTGGGTGAAAATTAGTAGACATCCATACTCACTTTTCTGCAGTTCTAATTAAAATTGGTGTATTATATTTTTTTTCAATTTTTAGATGTCACGCTATCCTAGATTAAGGGAAGAGACGGAGAGAATCATAACGACGCACGTAAGACAACGCGAGCAAATGTGTAAGGAGCAGCTCGTTCTTCTAGTAGATTGCGAACTCGCTTACATGAACACAAATCATGAAGATTTTATTGGATTCGCCAAGTAAGTGAAATTTCAGTCAATACCGTCAAGTTCAATGAGCCCCTACACCAGTTTTCATACAATCGTGCAGTATTATTGTAGCAAGCACCCTTTTTAGGCGCACTGACTAGAAGAAAAGTTACTTTGTCAATAGGGGAAGAAGTCTAATTCTCTGGGAAAAAATTGACGTTCACTGATTGTAAAAAATGAGTCCTTGTTATATTTTCTAGGCAGCTTAATAGAGCAAATCTAGAACTTATGTCGACATTCGATCAAAATGTAAAGTTCTCACTGCACATTTTAGTTTTTGATTAGTTTTCACCCAATAGGTTTTCAGCAACTACACGATGCACTGCATGGTCGTAATCTTTCACAGTTTTCCGCAATCACCTCCCAGTCAAAGGGGAAATCAAATCATAATTCCAGGTGTCTACCTGATCGGGAAAATGTCGAGAATTTTGTTCTATCAAAAAAAAAACAAAAAAAAAACGGTTAATTACGGGGAATTTAATTCAGTTCAAGAACCGAATGTTATACTACACTTGGAAAACAACATTTAAGTTTTAAAATATAAATATAAAAACCGTAGTTATGATTTGGAATAGGGCATTTTGGAAGAGATATCCGTAATTCTGAATATGAGGAGGGATTTTCTAAAAGAATTATTATTGTTCTGACTTGGAATAGGGAAACCATTTTTCAGGAAAATGTTAATGTTTAATTGGGATAGGAAATTTTCCGAAGTAATTATGTTTTATTCTGAATTGGATCAGAAAATTTTCGAGAAAAAAAATTATCATTCAGATTTGGAGTAAGAAATTTTCCAACTAAACATTAATTCTGTCTTGAAAGAGGAAATTTTCGAGAAGAAGTATAATTCTGACTTGGAAGAATTTTTTAAAAGAATTATCATTCTGATTTGAAACAAGGAATTTTCAAAAAGAACTATAATTCTGACATGGAGCAGGGAATTTTTCAAAAGAATTATAATGCTGAGTTAGAAAATGGAAATTTAAAAAAGATGTATAATTACCTGACCGGGAGAATAAAATTTGAGCGGGAGAAAACCGAATTTAAAATCATTCGCCTGGTAGACACTCTGTAATTGCTTTTGTGGGGAAGTCATGTGTCTTTAAAATAATCGCTACCCGTCCTACGTTCTTTGCTTATTTTAGGCAGAATTTTGTAACAGACTCCTAATAATTTCTGAGCCAGTGCATGTCCCGTGCAGGTCAACTTTTTTGGTAATCTTGGGCTTCGTTGCTTTTTCTCGTTTTCTTTCTCTAGTTAATCCAAGATGTAACGGCACATTTCCTTGTTGAATTAAGTTCTCAATCACGTCTTTTTAGGCCATGTACAACTAAGCCGTATGACATTGTGCATACAACGAGTCGATTGATATTGATATAGATATAGAAATTTACATGTGTCACCTGTTTTGTACATAAATCACTTTCTGTAACTCATTCTCCTGTAATTTTGCAAAACTTCGCTCAATATATTTTATCCTAGTTTTTCTGGAACAAAATCATCTTTAGCAACTGGGAAATAAAGCAGTAGTCTAGAATTCGAGAAAATGTCTTTAAATCTAATATCAGGGAGATGTATTTATTAATCTAGACATCGATTTTGCTTTATGAACTGGTTGCATTGAAGTTTTCCAATCCTATTAGCGAATTCAATTCTTCTCAAAATAAGTATAATATTAATATTAATATTATTTTATATTTTAAATAATTTAAGGCGGATTTTTTAAAGTACTATCTGGCATAATTTTGAATTCGCTATTAAGTTAGGAGAATAGGCTTACATTGGTTTTTGTAAATATATTTATGGGCAAAACGTAAATCATTCTTTGAAAATATGACTTTGTTTTAAAAAACATGAAAGATTTTATTCACTGTGCTTGGTATTTACGCCTTGCCCAAAGGATCTTGTCATATCTTATTTCCGACGTATGTTCTTACGTGCATTGACTGTATTTCACGTTACAAATAAAACCAATTATTTAATTACACCGGCAGCGCGGCAGCCAGTATCTATAATTCAAGGTAAGACAATCAACACGCAATCAAGAAACTCCACCACATTCTATTTTTCCTCCTTTCTGCTCTTTGTCCATTCTACTTTAGTCTCGTTAAACAATTTTTATCTCCTTCCACCTGCTTTTCAAAGCTGTTTATGTTTTACTTAATCCTTTTGCGATGTTCTGCTAACCTTTAATCCATGCCACACTTCAAATCTAAATATTGAAATGAATTTAAAATTTACTTTTTTGTTTGTAAAGTTTGATCATTTTTAAAAGTACAAACTTTTTTTATATACTGCATTTTCTGTAGTTTTACATTATTAATGAGTTATTAAAATTTAATGCTGTGAACAGTTCTTATTTTAAAAATCCAGTCTATAGATATAAGTTCAATTTTTTGCCATTTTCGAAGAAAGAGATATCTCTTTTTTTTTTGTAAAGTCGTATGTGCACTATGTCAACGGGAAATTAAAAAATTGCAATTGTTCGCTCTGTTTTTGATGCACGAATGTGTTTGCACGCTTGTCGGCTACTCTTCAATTCAAATGACAGCATGTTCAAACGTTTATTAAATTAATTTCCGTCCAGTTAGCATTACCTTAATAAATTTTCATTTATCAATCTTTGCATGTTTGCTTCTATTCCCTGTTTGCACGACCAGTCAAAAGTTTTTATTGTATTTGAGCACCTTCAGATTCTCAGAAACTTTTCTTTCGCACGAGGCAAAATACAAACGAGCTTATAAAAATATTTTTTTCCCCAATTTACGGACGCGAGAAGAATAAATTTATGTTTCTATCTATCTAAATTTAGATCTAAACTGTTTGATGATCTTGCATATTATATTGACAGAAAAGTGTTTTAGAATCTCCTAATTCTATATTTTTTATTCGACATTTTTAAACTTATGTTTGGATTATAATTTTCTATTTTGAAAATACCAATGTATAAAAATGTACATTCTATTTTCTGTAAAATAAAATAATTTTCTGCTATTCATTCTACCGCTTTCACTACAAATATCTAGTCTAGAACCATTTTTCTGCAATTGCTCCTCTACTTTAAAGCATTATAATAAATGGAATCCTTTCCAAAATTATGCTTGCAATTTAATTATCGCCTATAAACAGGTGAAACTTAGTTTCTTCTCTGCAAAGTCATTTGAAATGCATTTCGATTTTGAATCACTGCAATAATTTGATCACTTTTGCCTTTTTAGCACAACCAGGCCTCACGGACCGATCCCTGTATCCCCTCTTGTACCCTATATTCAGTTAAGGTCTCTAAAGTGCCCTATTTTCAATATTTGGTTCCTATTTGCAGCCCATAACGGAAGTTTAAACAATTTTATAATATGTCCGAAGATTCAGGGATTTTAAGAAAAAATACCGAAAATCAGGGAATTTTTGTAAGAAATAACTGTAAAAAATAATTAGGGCCACACAGTCACTATTAGTCACTTTTTTCTCACCTCACTTTTGTGTCACTTTTTTAAGATAAAGTCACTATAGTTACTTTTCATTCAATAACTAACTCATAGGTCAATCACTATTTAATATATATTCTATACCTATTTCTGAATTGTCTTGAATTATTTTGAAATATTTCAGGGTATTTTTAAAGATTCCGAGAAGTTTTTAATAGATTTCAATAATCTGAAGGAATTTTCAAGATTTTAGGGTATTTTTTAAAAATTCTAAGGAATTTCCAAGAGATTTTAAAAGTTTTAAGGGATTTCAAAGCATTAAAAATATGTTCGGGAATTTAAAAAGATTTCAAGGAATTTTGTATTATTTTTATTATTTGAAGGAATTTCAAAGCACTTGGAATATTTGCGGATGTAGAATTTTTAGAATTTTGAAAGATGTGGAACGATTTTACGGAACCTATAAGGTTTTATAATATTTCAAAAGTAAGGGTTTCATAAAGCTCTCAAGGTATGTTAATAAATTTTTGAGGACTTGAAGAAATATCATTAGATTTTATAGAATGTCACGGGATTAAATAATATTTTAGTACATTTTAAAGAATTTTTTTCAAAAAAGTAAAATATTTTGTAGGGTTTCGTAGGGTAGATTTGAAGAGATTTGAAACTATTTTTTGGAATTCACCCTGAATTCCTATTAATTTATCCTGATTTCTTTTAATTCTTTTGAATGGTTTTACTTCTCTTGAATTCTTCAAAATTTACTCAAATCTACCTAAATCAATGGATTTTTTTGATGTTTTAAAAGTTTGTATTTAATTGATCCAGAGTATCATTTGATAAAATGATCAAAGGATTTGAAATATCTTAAGGTATTTTTTCAATTTCCTTGGCTTTTGCAGGAGCTATACAAAATTTCAAGGGATTTCAAAAGATTTTAGGGTATTTTAAAAGATTAAAATTTTTTTAAAAATTGATTTCAGTAATTTAATGGGATTTCAAAGGATTTAAAATATTTTAAGGCGTTCAAAAAGATTCCCGGGCATTTTCCAGATTTTTGTAAGCTCATGTCTAAGTTTCTGAATTCAATCAAGATTTTGCATATTTTTAAATTGTTTTGAATTCATTCGATTTTTTTTAATTCGCCTGAATCTTTATGAATTTCATCAAATTCTTCTCGCTTATCTTAAATTCCTCTAAATTCATTCCAATTTTAGGGAAATCAATGGAATTTTTTTATTAAAAATTGTTTTCTAGTTCATTTTAATTCTTTTGAATTTAACTTGTATTGACTTGAAATATTACGAATTTATCCTGAATATGTTACATTTTGAGCGCGAAAAAAAGTCTATGAGCGTGACAAAGAGTACCTTTTGGTCCCTATATTTTATCCCATAGGGAATGTGAGGCCTGCACAAGACGCTTTCTAATGTAAAATGGTTGGCTCTAAAAATGGAATTTCTTATTTCTCTAAGACTTTTTTTATTTTGCCTTTTTATTTTGTTTCCATTTAAGAAAACAATTGTGTTGTATGAAAAATTATGATTATGATGAGGAAAAATGTATTGACTAAGTCAGGAACTTTGAAGAAGCGATTATTTTGTGGTCACTCTCGATTATCTTCACAGTATTTACTTCACAAATTGATATACTAATGCAATATTTAAAAATCGAGCAGTTTCTGTTTGTTTTGCACTTTTGAAGTTGTGGAGTCAGACATAAATGTTTGGAGAAAAAGTTTGTTGTGTGTGATTTTCTTGATCGAAATTAGGCGTGCGTTGTGACGCTTGCATCCAAACTTTCATAGTTTAATGTTGATTCTGTTGCAGTGCTCAGCAGACTTCTGAGAGTTCAGTAAAAAGTGGGCGTCATACGCTGGGCAATCAGGTCATTCGGAAAGGATACATGTGCATACACAATTTAGGTATCATGAAGGGCGGATCCAGAGATTACTGGTTCGTTTTGACCTCCGAAAGTATCTCCTGGTTCAAGGATGAGGAGGTGATTATCGAAATATTTACTGTAATTTTAAATCGAGGGTTTGATCTCCCAACTTTTGAGTGCGCACCAGATTTCAAGATTTTAAAGATTTCCCGGAGGCTTGTACACCATATTTCAATAGTGATCAACCCCTCGTTTTAAATTCAAATTCTATAAAAGTGAAAATATTAAAACTAACTTTTGTAATTCTAGGAACGAGAAAAGAAATATATGCTGCCACTGGATGGCTTGAAACTTCGCGATTTGGAGCAGGGCTTCATGTCTCGTCGACACTTGTTCGCTCTTTTCAATCCTGAGGGCAGAAACGTCTACAAGGATTACAAGCAACTCGAATTGAGTTGTGAAACTCAGGATGATGTCGACTCGTGGAAAGCTTCGTTCCTCAGAGCCGGTGTTTATCCCGAAAAATCGACAGAACAAGCGAATGGGGAAGGAGAGGTTAGTTTAATATGTATAATCAATTTTCTGGTTAAAAAAGACTTATCATCATCGTAAAGAAATGTGAGAAAAATGGTATTTTGTGTATTTCGGTGACGATTCTCGGTAAAAATTAAAATATTAAATCAATTCGGTGATAATAACCCTCGATTCAGTTTTAATTTAACTATTAATTGAGTCTCTTATATGTTTTTAACCTCTTTCGTTTCGTTCTAGGGTAAGGATAAGCGGGTGAGTTAGGAAATGGGATGTTGATCGAATTTGAGTTTTATTAACCAAGTGTTGTTTTATCTAACATGTTTGAACCTTGAAATTGTGCATTTCCTTGTAAAAAATTGTAGCAAGGACAATCGCGCTTTCTTATGCGATTGCTTGTAGATTTTCATGGGTAGAATCCACATTTATTTCTTGTTGTTATAGAGTTTAACGAAATATTTATCTTTCTTTGTAACTCGGTTCAACTGAAGGAAGGATATGAGGTTGGTACTGTTGGGATTAGTTGTGTAACACGTGGTGGCCACAGTTAATAAATCAGTTAACATCTGTGATTTTGTGTCCACCATGTTCACGATTTTACAAAACACATGAGACACTCTACACTCGACACCTTCCTCCTGCTTGGTACATCCTACACAAGCAAACAGCACTGCAAATCACGGCTATTATCGATTTTAGATATTTAGTCTCTTAATGCAGCATTTAAATTATCCCATATGAATACCAACCCAGAAAGTTATCCACTCTTTTGCTAGATTATTATTAAAGTTTTGAGGGGTACATATCTTAGAAATTGTACAATAAAAAAGTTAGGTTTATTTATGAACCGCTCAATTCACCTACATATTATTGTAACACTTTTATCAAAATAATTAGTGGAATATTCAAATCCACTACACTGATTTAGGCTTAGCACTGCATAGGTTTGGCTTTCAGAAAATTCTCTCAGTGAAAAAATTTCGCTCCCAAAGGTATCAATATTAGATTAGATCAGTATTTTGAAAATTTAAATCTACTTGAAACAAAGCGAAAATTGTCTGAAAGAATATGTTTTGGGATTCAAAGAAATTTTTTTATTGAAATCTTTCGAAGAGATTCATTTAATTCTATTACAGGGTGTCCAGCAGTCACAGAAAATTAGATAATTTTCCTCGAGCTTTGGAGAATAGTTTTAGCTGGATATCCTGATGTCAATTCTTTCAGTATTCTACACTAAAATCTGAATGTTGTGTTTAGAAAATAAAATACTTTTTATCAGTATTCTGTGTTGCTTACGAATACTGAAAAATTGATTTTAAACTTGTTGTTTTTAAAAATAAAAGTCGCTCTTGTGCGTAGATAATGAAAGAGGAATTTTTCTGTCTAAAGCAGGGTGGCTCAGAGGCCCAGTCTTCGATGGATCCTCAGCTTGAACGTCAAGTGGAAACCATCAGAAATTTGGTTGACTCCTACATGAAGATCGTGACGAAGACGACACGTGATCTCGTTCCAAAAACAATTATGCTCCTCATTATCAACAACGCGAAGGACTTCATTAACGGAGAGTTGTTGGCACATCTTTACGCGAGTGGGGACCAGGTAAGAAATTCTAGCTCCCTTTTTCTCATCTTAAATCGTAAAACGATTCCTTATTTCCACGCTCCAGATTATTCCATTCCTTTTATTTCATAGTTGGAAGGAGATACTGATTTCTCGAATACTTTCTTTTCGCCCTCGCCTGTAAGGTCCTTCCTCATCTTCTCCGTCAATTTCATCAATAGAAATTTCGCATTTCCCTGAGATTTTACTTCTATTAAAACTCCTTTTTGATTAGATTTTTAAATAAATACAAAATTGATGAATATCTTTTGTTGCCTTCAGTCTTCTATGATGGAAGAATCGCCAGAGGAAGCGCAGAAGCGAGAGGAAATGCTTCGAATGTATCATGCCTGCAAAGAAGCGCTTCGAATTATTGGAGATGTTTCAATGGCCACCGTTTCAACTCCAGTGCCACCGCCAGTGAAGAACGATTGGTTGGCATCGGCTGAAAATCCGAGGTAAATACAAAATATCTTCGTCTTTTATTTTCTTCTTTTCTCATCGAAATTAAAAGCTCTGAAGAGAAATTGTAAGTGACCGATTTCCTATAAAGTCGGACAGTCTGATCCTTATGATGTCATGGAATTGTTTGGAGCCGAATTATATTTTTTTCCGAGGCAAAATATGAGACACGAATTTTTTTTCACCAAAAAGTTTTTTTCTTGAACCTAGGGCTAATTGAATATTTTGATGAATTCTGAAAAAAATTAACGAACATTTTCTCGAAAAAGTTGTATCTTGGGAACAAATTGGCATAATTGAATTTCATTTACAGCAAAGCTTTTAGTGCAATCGACACTCTTTCAAATTCCTTATAGAAACTTGCAAATTTCTAAAAGTTAATAAAATGGCGTCCATTTTTCGAGAAAAAAAACTAAAAAATGAATTTTCTCAAAAAGGCCATTTTTTATTTTTGTCTGAGTTTTTGTTAGATTAATAGTAATATTAGGGAGATATACTATGAGTTTCGTCCTCACTAAACTACTTCTTAATACAGGAAGGTCTTAAAGAAGCTAACGTCATATATAGTTGCAAAATATACAGTTAGAATTTTTTTTAAACATCACACCTTTTAGATTTTAAATAAAAAAAATTGATGTAATTATGATTTTTGTTGTTCTATTTCGATTATTTTTAATTCTTACTTCACTCAGTGAGAGTTAGAGTAATATAAACGAAAGATAAAAAGCAGAAATAACAGAAAAGACGAAACTAGTGAAGAAGTAAAATTAATCAAAACAGATCCGATACTTTTACGTAATAGCACCTTAAATGTATGAAATTTAGAACTGATTTATCCGAAATTTTACAAGTTTCAGAATTTTCAGATAGGGAGCGTTTAATTTTCACATTGATGTAAGACGTTCGAATACAATGCATGAAAGAATTCCGTGACCAACTGAAAATTATGAAATTTCTAACTGAACTTTCCTAATTTTATCTTAAATTTCCCACTGTTTTAAGTTAATTTCTCCAAATTCATCATAATTTTCCGAAATTCATTATCGGGATGACATAATGTTGCCGAATAGAGAAAAATTCCGAAAATATAATTACCAAAACAGACAATTTTCAAAAATACAAAAAATTTCGAAATTTTAAATTAACAAAAAATAAATAAATGAAACTACCGAAACTGTTTATCAACGAAATTGAAATATTCCGAAATTAGTAAATTCCCGAAATTCCTAATTACCGAAGTTAAAATTAAAATCTATGTAGCATGCAGTATGCACGATAGAAAATAAAATATTAGCCTAACAGACATAAGAAATATTACATTATAATATTTTTTGTTGGGATATTTTAATTTTTGGGAATTTTAAATTCTTGAAGTTGAAATTTCGGGATTTTGAAAATTTTGGTTTCAAAGTTGTGGACATTTTAAGTGTCTAAATTTTGCTTGTTTCATTAAATTTTACTTTTGAAAGATTTTAATTTCGTTACTAAATATTTTCGGTAGTCTTATTATTCCCCGATAATGTGAAATATCGGAAATTTTCTATAAATATATTTTCGCTATCTTTCAACATTCGCGATTTTTATTTTTCGGCAAAATTAGATACGCCAATGAAGTAATTTTTAAATTTTTGCCAGTTTTTTAAGGGGGTTTCAGCCCCAAAAAATTACGTGGAATCACCAGATTTCATATATTAATTTCTAGCTGAAAATCTGTGGCTTTTTATTTTCTCTATGTTATTTTAATATCTCTCAATATTTTCTAAATATTTCAATACCCCTTTTCCATTTTTTTTTACTTTTCCTCGGTTTTTGGAACCTACAAACTTTAGGGTTATTATTGATAATATATTCAAACTATTGAAAGAATTTGTGTTGTGTAAATGAAATTAGTAATTCTATATTTAAAATGATCTAGATTATCGCCGCCTTCACCGGGTGGACCAAGGCGAGGGATATCGCAACCCGCACCACCTGCGAGTTCACGAGCGCCGCCTCCAGTACCAGCTGGTGGGCGTCCCGCACCAGCCATTCCTAACAGACCCGGACCAGGTGGTGCCCCTCCAGCTAGAGGTAACCCTGGCCTACCTCCTCCTCTCATACCATCGTAAGTAAAGTTACAAAAACTGAATTTTCGTTAAAAACCATTATGAAATAAAGAAAAGCTCGTCCTTCAAACTCTCTGAGGTTTTAACATTAACTAAACTCTGCTACCTTTTGTAAATTAATTTTTTTAGTTTGGCAAAGTTTCGGAAACTTAACCTCCCTTATGGGTCGAAAGTAGTGTAGATCTTTAATTACCTGTTTTGTTTTTTCTTGTTAATTATATTAATCCAGGGTACTGAACCTGGAAAAGACCGCGTATTTGGTTAACTTTTAGTTTTAGTAGAACATTTTTCCAATCACTTCAAGTGTCACTTGATTTCGTATGAAATAATTTGGGATTAAAAGAGTATGTTTTTAAATTCATTTTTCATTTTAATATTAATAATATATTAAATTTAATGTTATATTTTCAAGATTCTTAATTATTTAATTCGGAATGCTTATAATTTGACAATGAACGATTTTTATTGCTTGAAGCTTGCCAGCAGTTCACTTTTTCACTTTTGGAAGAATTTAAAATCCAATACTTTTAGATTAAAATATCAAAAATTTTGGTTTGAACTTTAAGTTTGAAATTTCTCAAAATTGTATAATTGAGAAATCAAGGCCTTAATAGTTGCAGAATTTTGATTTCATAACTTTCAAAATTGAATAAGTTTAGGTCGAAACTTAAAAAATGAAATATGTAATTTCAAATCTGTAGAATTTGAGATTCAACAATTGCTGCTCCTTCCATAGATTTAACATTACTACTTCGAATTGAAGGCTTTAATAGTATTGATATTTTCCTAATTTGAATCCCTGCAAATTCAATAATTTCAAATTCAATTGTTAAAAATGGGACCGTTTCTAATTAAAAATCTTAATAGTTGCGAATATTAAAGTTTGAAGCCTTCAGTATTGGAAGAATATTTTATTTTTAAGATTTAAAAATTAAACTGTTTAAGGTGATTGACTTGAGATTGTGCAAATTATCTTCGAAATCGGGAGAATTCATATTTTAAGCTGAAGTCTTCCAATATTGTGTTCTAAAAATATTCAATTAGAAAGAAGCGCCTGAAATATAAGAACCTTGAAAAAAAGTGTTCAATAATTTTAGTTTCAAAAAAATCGAGTAATTTCGTATTAAAATTTTATAAATTGAATAATTTTTAATTATTAGAAATCATAAGTTGGACAATATTAAACTAGTAGCGTACTTGAAATTGAATAATTTAGAATTAAATGTTTCAAAATTATAATATTTTATTTCTAATTAGAAGGTACAATTTTATGTAGAACGCGTTTAAATTAAAACAATTCTGAAATGGAAAAATTCAACATTTTTGGGTTCAAATTCGAATCTTTCATAATTGAGTGATTTAAAAATTAGGCCCTTTTTTACTTGAACGATTATAAATTCATGATATTTAAAAGCCAAGAGACTTATATTGAACTTTTGAGATTTAGAAAATATTTCAAATTAAAAGCGCTTCAAATTATACAATTTTTAATTGAAGCATTAAAAATTGTCACATTAAAAAATTTAGTTGAAAACATTTAGGGTGAATAAATATTCAAAGATATCAGTGACACAATTTAAAACTTAAATCGCTCAATCTGATGCAATTTCAAATTGAAAGTCTTAATAGTTGAACAGTTTTCAGTGCTACTTTCTTATTCTGTCAAATTTTGCTTACCCTATATGTAAAACTGTTCAATTTTGAACATTTTAATTTTTAATAAATTTGATTTGAAAATGTACGATTGGAATTATTCTTTTGTTTGAAAAGCTCAAAATGTAAATCGTTCTGTGATGGCTTCTACTTTAGAATTCGACAATTTTAAATGTTTTTAATTTGGAGATTATCTAATTTTGAAAGATTCGAATTTGTACAATGTTGAACTCTTGAATTTGGAATTGTTCAATTTCGATTGTATAATTTGCAATTCTCAATTATTCAAATTTATCATTATTCCACATTAGATTTCTCAATTTGGAGATTCTTTTTTCAATACTTCAAGTTGAAATTATAAAAT
Source organism: Andricus quercusramuli (assembly GCA_932178445.1). Taxonomy (NCBI): domain Eukaryota; kingdom Metazoa; phylum Arthropoda; class Insecta; order Hymenoptera; family Cynipidae; genus Andricus; species Andricus quercusramuli. The sequence goes on along the minus strand of CAKNXH010001667.1, from coordinate 54,263 downwards.
GTTTAGTTTTGTAGGTGTGAGTGTAAAAAATTAAATAACCGTGATTTTTTTCTGAGCCTTGAGTGACCACTCTTTTTTTACTTTATTTTATTTCTACAAAACTTTACAGTAGGAATATAAAAAAATTCGGCCCATAAGGGATGGAACCAAAGTTCAGTCGTACTCTTGTACTAAAGTCATGCATACTTATATAGTGATTTGTGAACGGGGCTTTGGTGCTAACTCGACTTTCTATTGCAGGCGCCGACAATAAGTCTTCGCGTTAACACACCTCTTTGCTACTAACTCATGTATCTGTTGCATCTAGTCATTAACTAACATTTCTCGTATGACGCGTTTCTCACAATGGCGACAGGCTTTGTTCGCATTCGTTACAAACGTCAATATTAACCAAGGGTGTACAACATCGACGTGACAATGTTGCAGCTTGTACACTCTCATTTTACTCGGACCTAAGCAGAAAACACCTCGCAGTAGTGCATATCACTTGTAGATGTAAACCTGCGCCAAGAATTTTGAATTGTCCAAATGTCCACTCAATTTTTCCTTCTCTTTTCCATGCCTTAAATTGTGACGCGTTTTCTGTTTGCGAACCCTGCACGCATAATATCGTATCATTCGTCTTTGTCTTGTAGTTCGAGCGTACCTTGATCCGTTTTAAAAACTCATTATAATACTTAAAAGAATTACCAAACGAAGCCTGAAAGACAGTTCTAATACTGAAGTTTTTAATTTTACATTTTTTGTCTCCGTTCGGATTATCCGGATGACTTCATCTTGTGAAAACGTTTTCTGTATCGTTTCTAGTTCTGCGACCAAATAAGGGCCTGTCCATAAACTACGTTACCAATTTGAGGGATGAGGGGGGTCGGTGGAAGTAACTTTACGAACTTAGGTAACGTTTAGTACGTTTTCTGATGATAAATTTTAAGAAAATTGGCCAATTTTACGAAACATGGCCCTGCAACGGTACAAGTTCAATAATAAGTTAATAAGATTCAAAATCACTTTCGTATTTCAGACTTCACAATCTGTCCCCTAGACCCCTGACTTCCCTTTTTTAAAAGAATTCGTCTTTTCCCCTCTGTTTTCAAAAAAATTATTTCTTTCTTGTTTTTTCGCTTCAATGCGAACTGAATTAATAGACTCAATAAGAAAATCCAACTTTTGGTTGAACATTTTACTATTATGTTGAAAATTTAATTATTCTCTTGAAAATGCAATTATTTTGTTAAAAGGTAATTTTCTTTGGTCAAAAATTCAACTACTTGGTTGAAAGTTTGATAAAAATACACTTTTTTTTTTGCTTGAAAATTCAACTGTTGTTGGTTGAATTTGAATCTTCTTTGTTTGAAAATTTGACCATTTGGTTAAAAATGCATCTTTGTATGTTGAAAATTCAACTATTTTGATCAAGTCATCTCTTTGGTCGAAAATTGAACTGTTTTGTTACAAAATCATTCATTTGTATTGAAAATGCAATACATTTCGATTTCAAATCTGAGGAATGTAGCGTGTTTCATATTAAATTCAATATAGTATTTACATTAATTTTATTTAAAAGAATTTATTGCCCTCTAGTTTCGCTATTTTCACGAAAAATCATCCTCTTGCCGCAGTTCTAAGAAAATTGTTGGTTACGTTCCTTTTTTTTTTGGGGGGGGGGGGGGGGGGCCGAACATAGCCCAACATTAGTAACGTAGTTTTCGGACGGCCCCTTAGTTCGAATTTATTCTCTCTTTTATTTTTAAATGCTTCGTTTACTCGTAAAAAAATATGAAATTTAATAATTTAAGAGGCTACCCACTACCTCGATTAATTATAAACGATATTGTTTATTAGTAGTGGGAATTGTTATGACACCACTTTTTCGAGAGTAACGTAACATACGTTGGGTAGAAGATGATACGTTTTGAATTGTATATTGGCATCTTCGAAGATGTACACAATTTGTATAGGATATTTATGTACATATATAATTGAAAATTATTACATATAACATTGAAATATTAGAGGTACATCGTTCTTAATATTTATTGGAGAACTATGGAACACTTACTAACAGCATGACATTCGCTTTAAAGTTGATAAATTTCGCTTTACATTTGATAAAACTCACTATATCATTCCATGAGATGGCTTTTACAACATTGGAAACTTTTCTAACAGGTGTGAAAACAATCTTAGTCGTATCATCGTTTTGTACTAGTCATTGTATATTCTTGTCAAATCTATGTGTTTCTTTTATATAGCTTCTCCATTTTTAAAAACTATCCCAAGCAAGGTTGTTTTTCTTTTTTGGATTCATCGGTCGACAAAGGACAAATATGTCGGTGCCTGCATGAAGTTTTTCGTGCGTTCCGTTTGATCAAATTGTTATTATATCAAAAATACAATTAATTGGGGGCTCTAAAATTGTTCTAAAGTACTCTATTTAAATTAGATGTTATTTATAATTATTTGATGTATTGTGTAAACTAAGTGGTTATGAATCAAGCGCTTTTGTTCTCCTCTTCATAATTAATTCTGAAAAATCTTAAATCTTGACTTTAGTACTCAAAGCTCAGATATTTAATATAAAAAGCACTTGATTCGTAACTGTAATCAAAGTGTCTAGCAATAAAAAAGAGCATGAAAATTACAACTATAAAATTAGACAGTTAAATAATTTGAAAATTAGAGATTCCAAATTTTTCCGATTTTGCTAAACATTTTGATTGTTTAATAATTATGCGAACAAGACGGATCGTCACAGTGTAAACGTAATATGTTTAGTCGCGGGGGTGGTCTGCAGCAGAGAATAACACAAGCTGCTACCCAGGGTGCCGCAAATGCTGCCGTGAACGAGCTGATGGATGCTTTCAGGATGAAGTAAATAGTCTCAGAACCATTTGATTTCTATGATCCGAATTTAGACTTTCGCCCTCGATTGTAACGCATACTTCCTTAACTCTTCACTTGTTTACCCGAGTAAAAATATTAGCAAAATTTAGATAAACAAATTCCTAAGTAAATTCTATTCAGTATTTCATAGATATTTTTACTTGGGGGAAGACTCTTCTTCGAGGGTTTGGGAGTGGTTTCATTCCATTTCAATATTTTTCAGAGGTCTTAACAAGTTTGCGAGTAAATAATGTCTCTGCATGACTATTCGAACTCTGTTATCGAAAAGTTCTTCAATTTTTAATGCCAGTTACGCGTGCACACTTAATCGAACGTCTTGCAATTTCTTCTGAAATTCTCAATGTGCAATCTAGAAAATTGTACACTGAGCTATTCCTACTGATACATTCCAAGAAATATTTGTCGTTAGAGTAAGTAGTTATAATTGTAAATTAATGATCATTATCTAAGTTTTCCAGATTAAGTTTTATTTCGTTTTTGGATCTGACTTTTTTATGATACTATTTTTAGGCAACTATTCTCTCTTTCGAAAATAGAAATACAATTCAACTTGCCCAATCTCAAATCAATTTCATTCTTCGATAATTTCGAGAATATTAATTAATTTTTGTGTAGAATAATATTTGCATAGGAGCGATTACAATTATGTTTCGAGGTCACTTACATTTTAACTTGTACAAGTAAAAGTTGAAAAACGTTTTAGCTGTTATTGGAGACCTCAGTTATTAATATTATGAGAATATTTATGTAATTCAGAATATTTATAAAATTGAGATTTACTGAACTGTGTATATGTTCAGAGTTGAGAGTAGGGATCCATGACATGGTTCCTATAAATTTAATAAAATTTAGATATGCAGAGAATAATCGTGCTTATGCTAAATGCCGCTAGATGTCCTAATCACAAAAAATTTCCTATCCATTCACGATAATTAAGTGTTAAAAAGGAACGCATGCATTTATATACGCATTTTGCATTTTCGACCAATCCTTTCTCATGATGGAAGAAAATGTCGAGAAAATTCATAGTGTAGTCTCAAATTCATACAGTTAGTCTTAGAATAAGACTTAACTGGGTGAAGGAAAAATGTCATGCTGTTGGGAAAGTTGTCCTCTGAAAATTGCGAAATTTACGGCCATAAAAACAATGATAATCACAATTTTAAATATTCTGCAAAATCACAATCACCAAACATCCGCTGTAAAGTTTCACTCATCCCCTGCTCTGTACCTAAAACTAGGCTTCAAGATACGTATAAATATTTATTGATATTAATATAGCCCTAGGTAAATCCACGTGGAAAAAATAAAGAAAACCGTGCTCAGACATAGGATGTGATATAGCGTAGATATGCTTAAGGGATTTTGCATGAAAATCCTGGACGGCGAATTTGGTCTCTTTCTGATGATAGTCCTTATATTATGTTCAGCGTAATTGTAACTCTGCAAACGAGTACGAGTTGGGCCTTTTTATTTCCAAAATTAAAAAATCGCATAGATACGTTAGAGATTCGACCTTCAGAATTTGCAGGATACATGTACTCGTTGCTGAAAATATTTTCTCTAAACTTTCTGATCTCATTAGATGCAACATTTTAATCTTAATTTATAATTAAAAATTTTTTAATTAATAGTTGGTTTTGTGTTTAAGAAAGTTTAGAGGGAAGCTTGGTTTGCTTAAAAGATGAAAATAGTTGAACACATTGCTTCTAACACTCCTCGAATTCGAATCAATACCTGTGTCTAATTATTATTATATATGTACATAAGAAATGGCGTCTAAACAATATACATAATGTACGTGCGCAGCGCATATTGTGTTGATCGATGCGAGCTGAGCGGACAAGCGACGTGGACTTGAGAGTAAATTTTGGCTGTAGAGACGACGAAAATGTCGAGGCCTCCTCTTTTCTTCAACATTTTCGGGTTACAGATTTAAAATTTTCAAATTTTTATGATTTAGAAATTCAGGCATTAATAGTTCCAGAATTTTTAATTTATAACGTTTAAAATTGAATAATTTTTGGTTGAAACTTCAGAAATTAAATAATTTGTAATCTATATAGGGTTTAAAGTTTAACAATTACTATTTAAACCCTTCTAGATTTAACTTTATTTCAAATTGAAGGTATTAATAGTTGAACAATTTTAAGTTTGACGCTTGGAAGAATGAACAAAATTGAAATTTTAAGATTTTTTTGAAATAGAAGAACTTTGAATTGAAAGTTTGAATTACTTTTCTGTTTTGAAGCCACGAAATAAAAATTACTCAATTTCGAAAGGTTCAAATTTGTACAATATTCAAAGTTTGAGTACAATTTTGAATGATTTTCAATTTTAAACGCTCTAAATTAAAAAATTTTCTCCATTAGATTCATTAATTAAACTTTTTTTGATACTCCGAATTAGACAATTGTTTAAGTTCAAAGATTTGTATTAAAAAATTGAAATAATCCGAGTAAATAAAACGAGTCTCTGTCCGTCACTTTGTCAGCGTCTATTTCACGAAGTAAAACTTGATAATCGGCAGGCCGAAAATATTTTCCTTTTTATGCGCTAACTTACTTTGTATATAATATATATCTCAACTTGTAACAATATCGATGGCAAAACGAACATATTACTTCGTGGGATATAAAAAGGAAATTTAGTTTTCTTTAATTGTGTTCAGATTTGCACGTTCTTTGCTGTACAGATATTTTCTAGTATTGCCTACATTCCAATTAGAAGTTACAGCTTTTTGCATTATTTTAATACTCGAAAAGCGTCGTTCAACGACAATTTGCGGGCGTACAATTCAGAAATACAGAGATTAGGCTTTTGTCGACTGACGGAAGCAGATACTATACATAAAAAATAAAATCTATTATACATACAAATCGAAGAAAAATGAAAGGGAATGAAGGGGTTGGACTGGTGCAATTTGTGTGCAATCACAAGTGGTGTTATCGTGTAAAACATATGTTATTGTACAGTGTAACGTGTATATCTAGCCGTTGAAAGCACTGTAACGCAAGAATTATAATAGACCGTATAGGTTGATTAGAAAGAAGAAGATTAATTAATTAAGAGATAAGTCGATCTATTCATTGCTAGCAATCCGTGTACGTTGTTCGGCAGGTCGTATAGTACATTTGTTTCGATCGAGTAGCTTCGATTATTGAAAACGGGTAATTCTCACCGATTATATATTCAAGTGTTTCAAAGAGACTATTATTGTACTAGAATATTTCTCGATTTCACGCCAGTTATCAAAATCTTTAATCTCACAAATGGTTCCAGATTTAGATTAGGCAAGAAAGAAAAAAAGAGAAAAATCAAATTACTGTGAACAATTTGCAAATGCACGTTGATGAAACTTTAAATATTAAAAGGAGTCGGAGTTTTCAATTTCAAATAATTTAATGAATTGAAGTATCATTTGAACTTTTGAAATTTTGACTGATATCGAGGAATCTTCTGCTGTAACAATCTTACAAAAAGGGCATATCAAGTAGACGGAATTAGCACCAATTTTGTTCATCCGCTTCAACTTGCAGTCCACGAGACGTTAGTACGAAATATCATAAAAAATCTAACGATCGTTATCCATCAGTGCATTGTTCAAAATATTTTTTCAGCCATCCTACCCCATTTGCACCAATTATTGAATATTTTTAAACTTGAATTTCTTAACTTGAACTCATGAGATAAAGAAGTCAAAAGATGAAGAATTCAAATAATTTGAAATATTAGCATTTTCTGCTCATGTTCCGGAAATACTTCGGATTGAAAACGATGAGAATGTTTTTCTGATTACTTGCAGTATTCGCAATACAATTAACTTTTCCCTACTAAAATAAATTTTGCGTTGACCAACCGTTGTTATCTGTTGAGCACTGCTTGGGCGACTGAAGTTGAAGTCGAAAACACATATTTGAAGAGTTTTAGGACGTAGTGAGGAGATCTCGTATTTCGTAAAATGTTTGACAAATGAGTTATCGTAATCGTAATAGAAGATTAAAAAGGAAATTATACCGAGAGAGTTTAGATTTGCTATTTTTAAATGAAGCAATTCACTAAAAATAGAACAACATCGAAAAGATTAAATGAAGGTAGATTATAAGTACTTCACTGGACACATTTGCAAACATGCTTCCATCGTAAGCCTTATTTAGGAAAATACTAGATATCTGTGCTTGCGTTCAACAATTACACCAACCTGTTCGACTGTATCACTGAATCTTCGAGAATTGTATCGCACAGTTTGATATTGATTTTCTTTCAAACGAGCGAAATTAGAACAAGCGAAGGAACCCCTCCAAAGAGTCTTCATTTATTCCATGAACATTTAAAAAAATTAGAATTTCTTCAATCTCGTAAACCAGGGATTTTTATATTATCTTTTTTCATATACTCTTAGATTGTTACGACTGAATTGTAGACTTAATTTTCCTTCCTTTTTTGATATTTATCTTCAAGTTTTTTATTTTGTAGTAATGATAGAATCCATAATTATGAAGTGCAGATTTAAGGGAAGGATTTCGCATCAGAGAGATAAATATGATGGCAAAAAAAGTTCCGAGGATCAAACCTGAAATAGACCTTAATAATAATATGATATTGAGAAAAAGGCAAAAAAGGCGGCAGGATTGCTTGAGAAGCAATGTTTATTGTGAAAAGCGACTTTTATGTCGTGAGTGTTTTGTGCGAGTCATACACACACGTACGCACCCACACACTGCAAATACTGTTTATTGCAATATAAATGTGTATATAGGGAATAACATGTTATAGAAGATATTATATGATGAATAAGAATAACGATAAAGTACAATATTATCTGTCGTTCGAACTGGCAGACACGCATTTCCGCAAGTTTCACTGAAATCGCGGAATTGTCTTTGTCATTGCTTAATTGCGAATTTACATTAAGATAACGTTGCGAAATGTGTGCCCGCGTTCTGCGTTTTTATTGTTCTTTTCATTTTTAATCTGACGACCCTGAAACCTCTTTTCTTTAAGCGCGCGAAATTGAAAGTTTTATAAATAATTATTCTTTTTCCCCTGGGAAACTAATTCTGTTGCGTCATCGAAATTTATTCTTCTAATTGAGGATAGATTTTTTGGTTTTGTGACTTTCTCAGCAATTTTTTAATCCTTAGTGAATAAGTTTTTTTCAATTTCTTTAAATTCTGCGAATGGCACCTTTCTTTTCATTCCTTTTTCTTGCTTCTTTGCTTTCTATGCTTTTATGAACCATTCTTCTGGTTTTGACTTTTTCAATTTCATTTTATTATGTTAGTTTTAAAGGTTTTGTTTGATTTTTTGTTGTTTCTTTTGTAAGTTTATGACAATGTTTTCTTTACAAATTGGAAAAACTTAGATATATAATTCTGAATTATATATATCCAAAAATTTGGAATTTTATTTATTAAATTTGAAGCTAATAATAATCTACAACGTAGTTTTAAATTGTTAACTGTTTTTAGACTTAAAATTGTCTTCCATTTTTCTATTGTCTGTGGAATGGGTTACTCAATTAGCTATCTCATCATTAAGTCTCTGCTTAACTAGTCTTAATCATTTTTACTTTCCGTCATCGAGAATTCTGACGTTCTTGTCTTTTAAAAATCGTACATCACCTAACAATTGTTTTCAAACTTCTAGTTTTTAACATTGCATGCATTTGCTTCTATTCAAAAACAAAATTTCCACGTTTCCGGCTTTTTAAATTTGAATAAAAAGAGTTTAGAATTCCATTATTTTCCTGAATAAATTTTTTCATCTTATCAATTTTCGAAATTATTCGTCAGTACTTGCGAAGCAGAAAAACTTGGAAATATCAGGGTAATTCATTGGGTAGAGAAAAATTAATTAAATTCATGTGATTAATATTTTAATTCATAGTCATTGTAATTAAATGTATGTCCTAATAATAGTAGTTCTAAATCTTGATTAAAAATGTAGCAATTAAATTCATAATTTAAATCTGATAATTTTTCTCTTTCGCAGCACCTTTTTTTTATACCTAGATACTTCATAAATTGGAAAATTTCAAACTGTAACGATTTTGAATTGAGATATTTTAAAATTAAAAACATTTTCAGTTGGCTCGTAAAATAGAAAATGAAAAAATTGTTTATTTTTTGGCCATACAAATTTTTCCAACTTTTTCAATGCAAATTTCAAACATTTTAAATAAACTGCAGACTTAAAAACAAAACAAACATCAAAATTAAAAATTTTTTTGTCTAAAATGGAAAAAATACAAAAAACAATAAAGTTCTCAAAATTATAAATTATGTAGAAATTGTTTATGGTAATATAATATATTTTTTTATTTAATTCGAAGAAGCAGTGTTTTATAAAGAAAAATTGGATCAGTTTTATAATCCACTTAACTTTGAACTAAATTTGGCCTTTACAAGGTGGCCGCCGGTCAGGGAAAACCTGGAAACCAGGGAAAAGTCCAGGAATTTTGGTAAAATGGCAAAAGTCAGGGAATTTCTGTTAAGAAGCACTACGAATAACTGTCAACAATATTTAGGGCTGCCACACAGTCACTTTTCAGTCCCTTTTTAAATAAAAAGTTTCTTTTTTAAATTGAAAGATCACTTTCTGAATTTTCTTGAAATCTTTTAGAGTATTTAAAAAGATTCCGAGAAATTTTTAATAGGCATCAATCGTTCGATGTTTAAATAGTTTAAAGTTTTAATAGTTTAAAGGGATTTGAAATGTTTGAGGTATTTTAAAAGATTCCAAGGAATTTTTAATGTATTTCAATAATTTGAAGGGATTTCAATGGATTTTAGAAGATTTCCGAGGATTTCAATGATTTTGAGGGACTTAAAAGCTCTCAAGATATTTTAATAAATTTTCAAATAATTTATTAACAAGAATTGAGGGATTTCATAGGATTTCTAAGATTTTCAAACATTTCAAAGTATTTTAAAGGTTTTAGGATGTTTTAAAAGACTCCAAGGAATTGTCAGTTCATCAAACAATTTTCAAGGAATTTCCAAGGATTTGAATGATTTTAAGGAATTTAAAAACATTGTTATGGGGGTTTAAGAAATTTCCTGGATTTCGGAAGATATGGAAAGATTTTACACGATGATTTTTAGATTTAAAAGATGTTTTAAAAGATTTCACGGGATTTTATGAGATTTCCTAGGATTTCAATGATTTTAAGGGATTTTGCTCTCAAGGGAATGCTCTCAAGGGAGTTAAATAAATTTTCTAGGACTTCAGGAAATATCAGATTTCATAGAGTTTCATGGGATTTTATAATATTTTAATGGTTTCCAAAGAATTTATTAACAAGAAGTGACAGAGTTCGTAGGTTTCGAAAGATTTGAAGAGATTTTTAAATATTTTTTGCAATTTATCCTGAATTCTTTTAAATTATTTGGAATTATCTTCAATTTTTCGAATTCTTCTAATTTCACTCAATTCTACTCAATTCAATGAGTTTGTTTAATTTTTCTAGTTTTTCTTAAATTCATCTTGAATTTGGGCATTTCATCATATTCTTTTGAATTCCTTTGAATTTTTATAAACTCATTTCAAACTTCCTGAATGCAATGCATTTTTCTTATTTTTGAATTGTGTTCAATTGACATGAATTTTTATGAATTTCATCGGATTCTTCTCATTTCCTTTAAATCCCTCCGAATACACTTCAATTTTACCGAATTCCCTGAAATGTTTTGGCTTTTAAAAAAAATTTCAAATTATTTTCTATTATTTTGAATTTGACTTGAATTATTTTGAAGTCTTATGAATAGACTTTCTTTAATTCTTTCAAATTCGAAAGAACTATGAGTCGGAAAACTATGAAGAACTATGGGTCGGAAATTAGTCACCTTTGATCACTTGTTCAGTTTAAATGTTAGGCGGAGAAAATTAAATAAAAATTTAAACAATTTTTATCCAATTTAAAAAATATTCTGTATTAAAAATGTTACGTGATTAGAATTTTGGCCTTTTAATAGTTTTCCGTAAAACCAACCGGTCAAGTCTAGCGCTATGGCTAGTATCACCGAATTTTCCGTATCTTTAGTCCTGAACGAGTTGAAGAAGGGTTTAGTCTTACGGAAAATTTCATAACGATAGACAGTTCGCTTTAAATATTAATCTTAAGGGAAAATGAAGAATTAGTGAAGGAAAAGTCAGGGAATTTGGAAATGAAGTTTTGCGGCCACCCTGTTTTTAACAAAATCGTGCCCGATTTGAAATGAACATTTATTTTAAAATAAAAAGAAGAGTTGGAGGCACATTTATTTATTGGCGAGCGATGAAATTAGTTCTTTATTCCGAATTTTCTTTTAGTTTAATTTCTTTACTATTTTACGTGGTACTTCTCTCTCATTATCAAAACTCATAATGTATCTATTTTGTAGGCGCCCTGTACCCACTATTCCTCCCCGAATTCCCGACAGACCGTACTCTGGACGACTTAACTGAGCTAGAATCCTCGAATCTAAGAGATTCCTGTGTGCACCGACTGTACCTGCGACGATTTTTGTCGTGAACGAAGTACCGGATTATCGAGCCGAGGAGTTTGATGCCTGGAACTTCCGTTGTTGATGATGCCACTTCCGGTCGTCCAGAGTCCAGAGGAGTCTTCTGATGCTTGGACGATGATGATAAGAAGGAAAGCATGAGGCGGAAAACGGGAAAATGGTAAAACGGCTGTGCATGATTTAGAAAAAAAGTGAGGAAAGAATAGATCAATTCCCAAAGTCCTGAGAAGCTAGAAGGAAACGAATTTCTTTCCCTTTCCCTCTTCTTTTTCTTTTCTTGTACTTGGCTTTCTTCTCTTGTATTTTTCTATTTATAAGACGGTACGTTTAATTGCATCCATCAAGTATTAACTACGGGCTCGTATGGAATAAAAGTGGCAGAAGATGTGGTTGCTGGATCGATACAGTAAATTTTGTTGCCCTAGTCGCCTAGTCAAATGAGAAGAAAGCAATTTTGTTAAAGATTTTTTGTTCTCAATTTAGCAATCAAAAGCATCCAAAATTTTAGAGAGTTGAAATATTTTGTTGATTTGCAAACTTTCAAGGATCAATGTTGAACATTTTTCATAAATTAACTAATGTATACAAATTTCACAAGGATTAAATTTTTTGTTGTTAGAACCTCTATCAGTATTTCATCGATCAAGTAGCCACATTTGCTTGCTGTGAGATTATTTGTAACGTATGAAAATGAAAGCAAAGAAGACAACCCGATTACCTCGATCATCGAAGAGTTTATCAACTTTTCTAAGACGTTTTATAAATATATTTATAGATATGTGTAGATGTCGTGATAAGAGCATAAATCTTTGATACTTCCTTTTTAAGATGTGTAAAACTTTCGGCTCCGAAAAATTTCTGTAAATTACAGAAGTTTTTTAAATTTACAGTAATTTTTTGAAAAGGTTTACATGAAAATAAGGAGATAAAAAAGCAACGAATTATCCATTATGTAGTGAAGATGCGAAAGTGATTCGGTCGATGTTAACTGTAAATAGATTTAGTTCCTGAAAATTACTCATCTGATCGGATTCATAATGTGATTCTTGATTTTCATAATTACATGTTTTTATCTATTTCTACGGTTGGTCCTTAGTTAGTCTTTCTTTCACGTCTTTTCAGGATTAGTTATACTTTTGAAAATGTTTGTTGTACAAAGGAAAAAATTAAATGAAACGAAGAGAGGCGAACGCGATTCATGACGAGGAAAAAGCCGCGAAGTGAAAATTGTATATAAATGAAAATAGTATTACGAAATAAGCCTTTAGTTTTGTAATCAGTGAAGTTGAGTTTCCTTGATTTCAAAATTTGAAGTCTTGTAGGTTACTCAGCGTGCTGGAACGAATGAATTTTGTATTATTAAATTTTTCCTACATTTTTATTTGCCGGTATGCAAAAATTTTGTGAGACTTCGGATGACTGATGACGAATGTACCTAAAGCGTAACGTGAAAAAAATAAATTGTAATTTAATACCAAAATATCTTGCAGTTATTATTTACAGGCCTCCCATATTTTCCAAGCTGACCGTTTTAATCGAGGAAAAAAATTCTCGGTCATTTTCCGATTCCCAAACATTGTTCAGGGTCATTGAAATTAAAAAATTTCAAATTAAAGCACACAAATTTGTTATTTGAAAGCTCAATAATTTACACGTATAAAATATAAACTTTAAACACTTTTAAATTTCAAATTTTTTTGTCAAGTGTCATTAAACTGCAAAATGAAAATATTTAACTTTTATAGATTGAACAGTTCAGACATTTCTCGTTAAAAATATAAATCCAAGCTATCATTTTTAAAGCTCAAAATTATGACTAAAACTCCCTTTCAAGTCACATGATCAAAACATAAAAAGAGTCGCTGTTCAAATTCAGTACAAAACTGAAAATAAAAACTTCTCCCCTGACATCACTCAAATATTCCTCTTCCAATTCAGAAAAAATGAAAGCATAAGTTTCCCCCCTTCCAATTCGCTAATTGGATGAACATAAAAATGTTTTTAAAATAATTACCCTCTTCCAATACAGAAAAAATTGAAATAAAAAATTCTGTCCTTAGCTGCAATAAAAATCTTTGAAAGAAAAAATGGCCTCTTTCAATTCAGAAAAAAATTGAATACGAAAACTTCCTTCCTTCCAACCCAAAAACTCAAAATCTAAAATTTCCTGGTCTCAAACTGAATAAAAATGTTTAAAAAACAACAATTTCCCGCCTTCAAACATAGAAAAATGTAAAAAACAAAAAGGTTTCTCTTCCAGTTCGGTAAAAAAAATACCAACATTTCTTCCCTTTTAAAATTAGAATTTTGAAATTCAAACATTTTGTGATACATAACTCCTTTTAAGTGGATTTATTTGAATTGTAAGTTGTTTCAAAATAATAATTATTTAATTGTTATTTATAAATCAGAATTCAATACTTTCACTTAAAAATAAAAAAAATTTGAAATGGAAAATTTGAAATTGTAACTTACAAGGTTTAGATTGAAAAGCAAGCACTCTGAAACTTTAATTATTCAAGACTTTCTAGTTTAAACAATTCAGTTTGAAATGTTTTAGTTTTTAATATTTCATTTATAAAATTAAATAACAAATTTTCATTTTCAAATTGAATGCGTTAACATATTTTATAAAGTTTCAATCGGACGATTCAATTTGTCTTACGAATTGAAAAAATTGAATTTTTGACGTTAAAGTCTGTAAATTGTTTAATTTTGAACAGAAATTTATAATAATTAGATGGACGTAGAGGAGGGAATTTTCGAGAAGCAAGCATGCATTTATTTTACCCTCTGAATAATTATGAATTAATTTATATTTCCAGTTGATCAGCTTGAAGCGTTATTTAACCGAAATTTTCAAATTCAAAACGCTTTTCATTTTTAATTCTCTAAGGCCATGTGACGAGTGTGTCACGTGACCAGATTCCTACCTTACCGGCGCTTTTTTATTTGTCAACTTATTTTCACACTAATAGCCACATCGAGTTGAAAATTTGAGATAATAAATAAGAAGCAATAAGAAAGGCGGCTCTGGTACTAAATTGTAATAATCATGAAAAAAGTTTTTTTTTTACCACACCCGCCTTTCTCAGTGCTTCTTATTTATTAGCCCAAATTTTCAACTCGATGTGGCTATTCGTGTGAAAGTAAGTTGACAAATAAAAGTGTTGGTATGGTAGGAATCTGGTCACGTGACACACTCATCACATGGCCTTAAGTCTTCAAAAATTGAAAAAGTTTGCAATTTAACTTAATAGTTAAAAAAAGATTGGAATAGGATTATTTAAAATAAGATTTATTTTAAATTGCATTATATAATATGATATTTGTGATACTCTAATTATAAACATTTGTAAAATTCCCGATAAAAAAATAAATTCCTGCCATTTCTTGCTTTTTCCTGATATTAAAAAATTCCCATTATCCCGCTGGGCCGGGAAATGATGGGAATTTTCTGATACCGCGGAAAAGCAGGAAATGGCAGTGAATTTATTTTTTTACCGGGAATTTTACAAATTTTTAGAATCGGAATATCACAAATATCATATGATATAATGCAATTTAAAATAAATTCTATTTCAACTTTTGAAATAAATAAACAACGCATTTCCGTATAGTGAAAAATAATTTATCATAATATTAATCATTCGGATATACCTCATTTTATCAAACAATCGGTGCAGTACGATTTTTGTACATAAAAATATAAAAATACTAGAATACTTTCTCATTTAAAAAATGTGAGCTCTTTCAATTCTTCAAAGTAATTAATATTGTACAAGTTTTTCATATGTCAGTAATTGAATAATTAATCTTTCATTGCATTCTTCTGAGCTCTCTGGATTTAAAAAAAAAAATTGTAATGAATATTATTGTTAAATTCTGGAAAAATATTGTTCAAAATTTGAATCAATTCTGCTTTCTAGCAATCGTTGCAAGTTTCAGTAATTTTAACATTTTCATATGTACAGGTAATAATAATGAAATGATACAATTCGTAAAGATCGATATAAAAATAATTAATATATTAAAGCTAGAGTAAATGGTAAAACAAGTTTTTTAAAACAATTTTTCTTATTAAATTAAAAATTAATACTAATACAGTCGTAAAAAATGCGATGACATAAAAAGCAAAAAACAATGCGAAAATTTGGATTTTAAAATCCGAATTTATTTTAAATTAAATCCGAATTTAAATTCAGAATATTAATTATTCGAACCCGTTCATTATTTTATATATAAATGTATAGTATAAAATTTTCAAGACAGGGTACAAAATACTATTTTATTTAGGTGTTTGAAGTCCCAATCATCGATTTCAGTCATTCAACGAAATTGAAAATTCGTTTCTTATTATTGAATCACCACGATATTACGCTTTTTTTTAAATCATCTCATTTCAGCAGGATATTTGGTTTACGTCACTAATTTCATAAAATTATTATTTTAAATTTGGCATTCTTTTCAGAAAAATATGATAAAGAAAAAAAATGGTTTATCGATCTCCATTCCTTTTTACTTGCTATATATTGTAAATGGGTTGATTTCATTTTTTTCTGTATCAACTTTACATGAATAATTAATAGCTTCTTGACTGACAGTTATTTTGCATCGATGAATGAGCAGGAATTAGGCAAAATTGTGCCGATATCACAATAGGTTATTCTTCGCAGATTATGCGAGCCAACCAAAAATTTCCAAAGTCACATCAGTAAGGTGCTCCTAGAAATTTGTACAGTTACTAAATTAAACACGTGTTTTGATATTAGTCGAGTTTTAAGCCTTCAATATGCTTTTTAAACACTTCTTGTGTCGTTTCTTGGAAAGATTTGTTCATAATTTCGTATGTTTTTTCTATTAGCTGGGGCAGATCTTCTTTCGTGAGACCTACAGTTGGAATAGCAGGAAGAATCGTGATGTAACTTATTCCTGAAAATTAAAAAACATTTTTAAGACCTCGTAAAATTGTAATTTTTAAGCTATTTAAATTTACTTAATTTTCAAAGTTCCGAAGTAGAAATTTGTTTATTTTTAATGTTAATCATTTTAAATTAATATTTATTTTGAAAGTTTTTTTAGAATAATTCAATGCATTTTTTGAGTTTAAAAAAATTATCTAATTAACTTTAATGATAAATTATAATTTTGTTATGTAATAACAATTTAAAATTCTAGAATTTCAGAAGCTTTGACTTTGAAAGATTCAATTTAGTTTTCAACATTAAATTGTCAAATCTTAATCGCTTTGAATTTAAAATTATTCAAACTCAAAAGTTTTCAATTTTTAATTATTTAATTCTGAATGTTTTTAATGAAAAATAATACAATTTCAATTCCTCTGAATTTGAAATGACCCAATTTCCAAAATTCGAATCTTAAAGTTTTGAATTTCCAACGTTTTGAAATTGTCCCTTTTTCAAAATCTTAATCTGAAGTAATTCAATTTCGTGTTTTTTAAATACAACATAAAATTGTTTATTTTTTTGCGCTCCGACATAGAAATTATGCAATTTAACTCCTTTCTCTAATTAAATTATCCAAAATCGATCAATATATTTTTTTAAATTTCAGACGCTTTCAAGTCGAAATTATTAATTATCAACTAATTTTTAAACAATATTTGAAACAAAATATTTAAAAATTGCTGAGTTTTAAAATTCGAATATTTTTTGTGTTATGAAATAAATATCCAGAGACGTGAACACGCGATTTATGCACATGGATTTACTGCTAGTTTGTAATACATTTTTTTTTTTCTAAACCAGGAGAAATCACGAATATTTACCGGGAAAACCGGGAGAAAGCCGGGAGACGAAAATTAAAAAAATAGTGGCCACCCTGGTTATACGCATTTATCTGTTAATAAAGATTAAGAATTTTATGCAATTTAGTAAATGAAAATATCCAATGAAATAATTTTATTTGATGATAAAGTTTATTTCTGAATATTTCTAAACATTACTGATAAATGAAAAAATGTTAATCCTAAAAGTTTTTTAATATTGGGAAATAATTATGTTCTTAACTCCTTTGTACCGCAATATGATTTTATAATAATAATTTGTAATTTTTTTAACAAAATGCAGATTTTTGAACATTTGAAATATATTTTTGAAGCTTTTTAGGGATTTTGAAAGGTTTTAACATAATACAAACTTTCTTCAGATTCGTGCAGAAATTTTAAATGATTTTGTATTTTTAAAAATTTGGATATCCGAATATTTAAAAAGATTCGAAAAGATTTTCAAAATTCCTGAAAAATTATCTGGAAGATTTTAAGACAATTTTTCAAATTTGCAGAATTTAAGAAAAAATGTTAGGAAAAATTCCAATCATTTAAAAGTATAAGTTGTAATTTCAAAAAAATTTTAAAATAATTACAAATTTTAAAATATGTCAAAAAACTGTTTAAAAAGGATAGATTATTGAAGATTTCGAAATAATGGGAATACTTAAACATATTTTAAAACAGTGCAAGTTTTCAAAAATTGTGAAAAACGAGTCCAAAAGATTTTAAGATAATTTTAGGAATAATTCATGTCAGTTTAAAAGATATTTAGGAATTTTAGAAATTTTGAAGAGATTAAAAATATTTTAAAACTTTGAAATATTTCCGAAAATTTATCAAATAATTTTAAATGTTTTTCAATCGTCAAATAGTCCTAAATAGTTTTAAACCTAATCAAATTTTGCATTGAATTTTGTAAAATCCTGTAACAGCCATTAGAAAATTTGTATTAAAAATGATTTTCTCCCCAAATTATATAATTTGCCTAAAATTTACTACTACTAAAAGTTACTACTTTGTTAAAAATTCACTTCTTTATAGGTATAGTCTAAAGCCAGCGAGTAACTTTTTACTTCTCTCGTTCGTCATTTAAAATCTATACTTTTCTATCTAACAAAAAGTGTTGTGACGATATTTGTATGTTGTAACGAAATTTGAATTTTAAAACAAAAATCATGATATGAACAAGATTTAAATTCTTTTTAAAAATTTTGGATTATGTCACATTTTGAAAAGTTTTAAAACGAAAATCATTATAGTTCGAACAAGATTTTCAATTTTCGAACAACTTCAGCATATTTAGATTTTGAAGAAGATGTACAATCCTGAGTAAATTTTTCTGTTGTTTTTTTTTTTGCCGAAGATTATTGGTATTTTTTAATAAAAAATTATTAGATTTCAAAGAATATTTATAATTTTTCAACAACTTTAGGTTATGTTGGTGTGTTTTAAATACAATTATTTTTGTTAAAAATAATAAAATTTACAAGCTTGACCAATTTTGGATTGCGTTAGTGTTTTTCACCGGAAATTGAAATTTTTATTCAAAAATCGCTGGATTTCAAAGAAGGGCTTAAGGCGATGTCAGGGTACCGTGCCATACCTGACGGCTCGAGTGACCCTTCCTATTGTAAGACGCTCGAACACGAGCTCGCTGCCCAGCGGGGCGATGTGGTGCTCAACCGGAGGCAACTGTGTTATGTTGCGTTGGCACGTTTACATGAAGTTGCCCATTTAAACCAACCACACTACAACTTTGTATGTGATTCTTCATACAATTTTTGGATATTTTGAAAATGGAAATAAATAGAAAAATAAATTTCAATTCTCAGCTGTTGAATATTGAAATAAATTAAAAATTTCATTTTCAATTGTATAAGATTAAAGACAATTTATAATATAATTTCAATCTGATGGAATTCCATTTTCAACTGTTGAAAATTGAAGAAAATCGAATTTCAAACAGTTGAAAATTTAACTGCTAAAAATTGAAATTAATTAAAAATCTAATTTTCTTCAGTTTTCCACAGTTAATTATTAAACTGTTGAAAATTCAATATACAATTTTGTTTAATTTTCGACCGTTGAATGTCCAACTGTTGAGTGTTTCAACTGTTGAGAATTGAAAGGGCCTTTTTACTTGTCATTGAAACATGAGTTTTTTTAAAATGGTTTGCAATCGACTATGTATCAAAGTAGCTTCTAAGATATTATAAATTCCAGAATATTCTCATACCCTAAAATTTAAGATGAGTATAATTAGTATAATTTTGGACGTTACAAGGTATACGTTATACTAACGAAACAAAATGGAGTTCCTGGAAAGTGCAGGTAAATTTTTGAATCATGTCTTAACTCTTGGTGTGGTTAATTTCTTATTGGAATGGAATTTACTTCCAAGAAATAAAAAGTGTACAGCATGCGGTGAGACATGGTGGTGCGGAACAGAGTTCGAGGTAACATAATACAGTAGCCTCCGGTTGAGCACCACATCGCCCCGCTGGGTACCGAGCTCGTGTTCGAGCGGCTTACAATAGGAAGGGTTACTCGAGCCGTCAGGTATGGCACGGTACCCTGACATCGCCTTAAGCCCAAAGAAGATTAATATTTTTGAACAATTTCAGGTTACGTTGGCGTTTTACATCGAAAATTGATATTCTCAAAGAAAAATCATTGCAAATTGAACAAGATATAGAATTTTTAAACAATTTTCGATTATAATCGTGTTTTCCCTCGGAAATTGATATTTTTAATTTCTTTTAAATATTGTTCAAAGAAGGTTAACAATGTTTTTTATACAATTTTTGGTTATGTTATGTTACTGTTTTTCGTCTAAAACTGCTATTGTTAATTTTAAATCATTGGATTGCAGAGAATAATAATACTGAAAAATAAAAGATTATAATAATATTTGCTATAAAAATTGGTATTTTTGGTAAAAAATGCAACGGTTTGCTTGTCTATATATTGTTCAAAAACATTATATATTAAGTCTGAAATTAAGACATCAATTTTCATAAATTATCAAAAATATTGTCCTTGCTTTTCTATTACTTTACATTATAATTACTATGGACTAAAAAAGGTTGTATTTATTTAATAAAAAAAGATTTTCCATTAATAATAAGGTAATAAAATTAAAATACCTACCCGAATCGAATTTTTTCAATCTGTCGTTCAAGAAGTAGTATTTCGAAACAACGACTGGCTGAATTGGAACCTGAGAAGCAATGGCAACATGGAATCCACCTTTCTTGAAAGGCAATAAAGTCGTTCCAGCATGTCTCTTTCCTTCCGGAAACATGAGGACTTTAGCCTAAATAATTTTTATTGACTATTAATGCATAATAAATTAAACTATATACAATTCTAAAAATAATCAGGGATAGAAATATGAGAATTAAATTCTAATCGTTTTATGATGAATAAATATAATTATTTACCTTTCTTGCTTTGATAATTTCTGCTGTGGAATTAACAGTGGAATGTGTGTCTGCCCCTTTCACTCTATCAATAAATATTGTGCCCCAAAGCCACGAAGCCAAGCCAAATGTTCCTAGATAAAGAACTTCTTTTTTGGATATGACGGTGCATCTTTCAAGAACTGGCCAAAGTTCAGCCAAAACTAAAAATAAAATTAATCAGTGAGGATTTTCAGTTTATTTTGTTAATTAACATAGTTTGACATTAAGATGAGATTACAAATAAAAAAATATACCACAAAGGTCAAGAGCACTCTGATGATTGACAAAGACTATGCATCCTGTGTCTTGAACGATATTTTCCTTCCCACGAACTTGAAAATGTATTCCTAGGAGTTTGGCTACTTGTCTCGCACCCCATGCAGGTATTCTTTAATAAATAAATACTATTAAGGGAAAGTAAATTAGATTATTATAAATTATAATATGTACAATAATGGGTCTAATCTTGATTTTTTCCAAAGAGCAATTTTATTCGTAATACAGGGATGATTATAGACTTACAAAGCATTCCTCCAATCACCTATTCTGAAAAACATCAGTGGAATGCACCATGTTGCTGCTATTGCACACAGAATGACAAAGATGAAAAACTTTGCTCGATATCTGGCACCTTCGCTCACTGCACATAGAATTACTAAAAGGAGGAGTAGAGCCACTACGATGCTGCTACAGGAAACCCCGAGCATCCTGAAAATAAAAATAAATGACAATTTATTATTTCATATTTTATTCGTTCAATTATTACATGTATTAATTCGAGAGCTATCGCAGGGATCACAGCGCAAAAGCTCAAAAAAGGGGAAATTGGGTGGTTTTCTCACGAAAAGGGAGAACATAGGGGAATGATTAAACATTTATTTTCATATGTCGAAGAGAACAATCTTTTTGTAAGAAATGTTACATTTTAAAATAATTTTCAATGATTTTTTAATGATTTCTGCCATTAAAGATTTATTTTCAAAAATTGGATATACTTAGATCGTTGAAAATCCATCCAGAGTGATATAAAAAAAGTGTGGGAAAAAATAAAATTAGTTAAATACACAATTTTTATATGTTTAACATCGTTCTCATAAATATTTCTTTCCGGGATTTGTCATTTCATCCTTACTATAATTAATCATTTAAATGCAAATTTAAAACTAAACTCTTCAGTAGAGCGAAGTAAAAATGCTGAAATTAATCGAATCGTTTGAGCTGAGGTATAACAATTTGTGGGTTGACATCAAAAACAAGTAAAGAAAAAATTTTGAAATCGGTTAATATTTTCTGTTCTCTTTCTTAAATTAACAATTAATTTTTTTTTAAATTAAAAAAATTTTGACTTACTTAAATTTTTTTTAAATATACAAAAACATGTTTTTTGGATTGATTCGAACCTGAGATTGAGTCAGCTTGAACCAAAGAAACATTTTATTATTCTTTATTCTTGGGAAAAATTTATTTTCGTGGTGTTTTTAACGCTCCAAAATCGCAAAAAAGATATGAAATCCCAAAAATCCTAACTCACGACAAAAATTTTGTTCCGAAAAAGCAAAATAAAAAAGGTTTCTTTGGTTCAAGCTGAATAAATTTCAGGTTCGATATATTCAACTTTTTTTTAATATGTGTGCATATGAATCAATCAGAAAAAAACATGTTTTTGCACATTTTTAAACAAATTTTAACTGAGTAAGAAATTTATTTTTAAATTTCGCAATTTTGAATTTTCAACAAATAAGATCATTTTCAAAAAATTAATTTTAAACCAAACATTAAAATTTTTAGTTAAAAAAGCTAGTTTTTAACAAACAAACAAAAATCTTTAACTAAAATGATGAATTTTTAACTGAAAAATTAATTTTTAAAAAAGTAATTTAAAATTCGATCGATTAGTGGAATTATCTAGCAAACTATTGAATTTTCCAGAAAAAATTCCGATTTTCTACAAAACAGTTGAATCTTTAATTGGAAAACATGAATTTTCAACGAGAGTTGAGTTTTCAACCAAAAAAGATTTTTCAGTCAATAAAGAAAAAAATTGTATCCAAAATGTTGAATTTTAAAGCAAGAAGATTATTTTTCTACAAAAAGGACGAATTTTTAACAAACTACATAAAGTTTCAACCAAATATTTGGATTTTCAAAATAAAAAAGATCAACTTCGAACCAAAAATGGAATTGCTACATTTTCATTTCAAGAAACTAATTTTCAAATGAAAAAACCAAGTTTCTCTCAAATAATTGAATTTTTGAGCCAAAAAACAGAACGTTCAACAATATATTTGACTTTCAACTCAAAAATATAAGCTTTCAATACAAAAAATAATTTTCAATAAAAAATTGCAATTTTCAATTTAAAAAATTGAAGTTTTAACAAAGTAGTTCGGTTTTCAACCAAAAAGACAGCTTTTCAACAAAATAAATATATTTTAAACCAAATAGTTGAATTTTTAACCAATTTTCTGCCAAAAAATATAACTTTTGAACGAAATTTGAACTTGCAACCAAATAGTTGAATTCCCGGCTAAAAAGATCAATTTTCAAACACAAATGGAAACATTCATTAGCGAGTTTAAAAAAATTAATTTTCAACGAAAAAAAAATTTCAACAATAGTTAAATTTTCAAGTAAAGATTAAAAAAAGTTAAATATTGCTCAAGTTAGAACATTTAGAATTGCAGTTGATGAATTTGGAATGTTCCATTTTTTAATTAGGTATTTAACTGTGTACATTTCCACTAAAATGTGTTAATCTTCTAATAATTATTTAAAAATTACTATATATTTTGTAACTGTTCCAATTTTATATTGGATAATAACTTCTGTCTCCAGTTTTCACATTTTCATCTTGCTTTAAAATGTTTCATATTCGAAATTTTTTTAAGAGTATTTATTTTCAATGGTCTGCACTTGAAATGTGTACCTTATTTATTCATAAATGATTTATTTAAGTGCTATAATTGCTTTAAATATTATTCAATAATGGGTATAATTTCAAATATCGTATATTTAAAGAGAAAAGGGAAAAAAGGGCAAGTTTTTTGAGAATATGGGAAAAATGGGAATTTCAAGAAAAAAGGGGAAACTAAGAAAAAAGGGGAAGACTGAGCACTCTGCTATCGTTTTTAAATATATTCTATCACATCCCTTTTTTATTATTAATGGTGAACTATTTTCTTAATTTAATTAATAATTTATCAACCCTATCGATGCTACAGGTCAGGGAATACCAGAAAGTCAGGGAATTTAAAACTGGAAGGTAATGTCAGGGAAAACCTGACACAGTCAAAATTTTTTGGATGAACTGAAGTTGAAGTGAATTTTATTATTTTTTTGAACATTCAAACATTTCGTTAAGGGCATGTACCGGAGTGTCGAGTGACCAGCAACATGGTTTATATTCGGCGGCTTTATAATTTTAAAAATATACATATATTGTATTGAAATTTTTGGAAATCTTTTCAAATATATAAGGGCACATCTCTCTGGCCCATTTGAGTTTTTATTTTGTTTAACTAGTACAATTATTTTAATAGTTTTAAATTTGGAATGTAACTGAGAACAGGGATTTGGAGCTCTATTGATAAAATAGAATTAATAAAATTTCATTATTTAAATAGAATAGAAATTCAAATGGGTCAGAACGATGTGCCCTTATATATATTAAACCATTTCTCAAAATTCAGCAAAACATATGGTACATACATTTTTTTAATTAAATGATGGAAACTTAAAGAATAGGCCAGAAACGTGAGTCTTGAGATCTCTTTTTCAGAGAAACAATTTTATTCCTTTGACTTTTTTCGTATTTCGTGTAGTTTTGGCAAAAAACGTGAATTTTTATTTTTCAGACAAAAAAAAGTCTCTTTTCTCACCAAGGCGTGGGTACAGGACAGAATATGAAATATACTTTTTACATTAGGATGAATCTAGCAAAAAACCAAGAGAAAAAAAACGGTGAAATTTTTAATAAACTGACTTGATATTTTCAAAAAAACCGCCGTCATTTTGTCACTTTTGAACTTTTTTTAAATTTTCCAATGAATTTCGCAAGAGAACGAGAAATTAGATTAGAATCAGAACAAAAAAGATAAATACCTATATCTGAAAATTGAACTATTTCGTTCAAAAATGTATTTTACTTTTGGTTGAAAATTTATCTTTTTACTTGAAAATTCATCTTTTGGGTTGAAAATTCAATTACTTGGTTAAAAATTCATTTTTTATTGAATATTCATGATTTTAGTTGAAAATTGATTTTTGTGGTTGTTGAAAATTAATTTTTCAAGTTGGAAATGTAAGTATTCCATTTTTAATTGGAAATTTAGGTTTTTAGTTGAAAATTAATATATTTTGTTGAAAATTCTCCTTGTTAGTAGAAAAGTGATCTCATTAGTTGAAACTTCACCTTTTTAGTTAAAAATTGATTTCTTTGGTTGAAAATTGAACTATTTTGTTGATGATTCGTTTTTTTTTGTTGAAATTTTTTTTTAGGTGAAAATTCACTTATTTTTTGAAAAAAAAACAATTTTTTTTGTACAAAATTCATTTTCTGGGTTTCAAATTCAACTATTTGGTCAAAAATTCATGTTTCTGTTTGAAGTTTCGTCATTTTAGTTAAAAATTCATTTATTTATCTGAAAATAGAACTATTCCATTTAAAAGTGGAAAATGTATCTCTTTTGATAGAGGTTTAATCTTCTTGATTGAAAATTTATCTGTTTGGTTGAAAACTGAACAACTTTGTTCAAAATTTATTTTGTTTGGTTGAAAATTCATTTTTTTCCTGAAAATTCAACTGTTCAATTTTTGTTTAAACTTTAATTTCTTTTATTGAATATTCGTTTTTTGTTTGTTTGATAATGTATCTTTTTTAGTTGAAAATTCATGTATTTTGTCGAGAACTGTGCTTTTTAGTAGAGAATTCATCTTTTGTGTTGAAAATTTATTTCTTTGGTGGAAGCTTTAACTATTTTGTGGAAAATTCGTTTTTTTTATTTGAAAATTAATGTTTTGAGCTGAAAATTGTTTGTATTGAATATAAAATTTTTCTTGGTAGAAAATTCCTCTTTTTGGTTTGAAAATTAGTCTGCTTTCGTTGAGGATTCAACTAATTTGTTGAAAATTCGTATTTTTTGGTTCAATTCAACCGCTTTTGATTGAAAATCAAAATATTTTTTTGGTGAAAATATCAGCTATTACACTTTTTGTTGGAAATGTATGTTTTGTTTTGTATCAAAGACTCATCGCTTCGGTTGAAAATTAATTGTTTTAACTCAAAAATTAATTCTACCATTTTTGGTTCGAAATTTATCTTTTTGAGTAGGAAACTCAACTATTTGGATGAAAATGAATGTGTTTTATGTATGTCTTACGTAATTTGTGAATGATCCCTTATAAAATTATGTATGACTGTCGTCACTAAAAGTGTTCAAAATAAATTTAGAAAGAAAACTTTTTTTGCAGTAATATTATTGATCTCCTATGTGTAAGGTTGTTTTTATATCTAAAAGAAAAAATTATAACGGTTCGAGAAAATAAAACATTGGTCAAGGAAAAGCCGGGGAATTTCGAAATTGGGATTTTGTAGCAACCCTCATATTCTTAAATAATATTATAATTTTGTAACATTTCAATGGTCAAAGTATACTGTATATTACTGTAATAATTATTATGCTTCGTGAATAAAACTTTTATAGTAGTATTTCTTATTATTAATCGATAATAGTATCGATGTGTGTTTAATTACGTTAGCGCAATAATCATTTTTTGAAAACTATATTATGTATTCCGCAAATGTGATAGGCACGATCCTCCGATACTCATTTTCTCACTCGATGAATTTTATTTGTTAAAACGATCATTTTAAATCTATGTATCTATAATTTTATAAATAATTATTTTTTACATTAGTTCATAAATTGATATTACTTATAATTGGTGATGTGAAATTTGTTTATACAGTTTTTATGACTGGCTTAGAAATATGAGTGGCCAGTGAATATGAACATTTTTTCTAATGTTGTTATACGTAATTTATTTTTATTATTATTCTAATCAGTTCAAATTGACATAATGACCTTTAAAGTTCAAGATATCGCGCATACTCTTTTTTCTCGATGTGCACATGCATGATTCTAATAACGTTTTTTTTTTTGTAATATGAGCATTTAAAATCATTTATGAAAACAGATTTGTAAATCTAATCCGAATTTTGGTACGGCTTGAGTTAAGATGATAAGAACAAATTTATCGTAATAACTTTTAAAACGTTTCACTTATGAGATATACTACTTATTGCAATTTTCACTAATAGGTGCAATGTATGTACTCCTGCTGTCAAATGTTTCTTAAAGAATGTAAAAAATATCCTTTTTATAAGATATATAACGGGAATCCCAAAGAAATCTTGAGGTCTCTTTTTCAAATAAACAATTTGATTCCTTTCACTTTTTTCGTATCATTTTGTTTCCGAAGTTGATGAAATGATAAAATAAAATGCGGAAAAATGGTATTGTGCAAAAACAAGAAATTTATTCCTTGAAATATTTTTATTTCATGAAAACTGTCATTTTTATAAATTGATTTTCAGTGCATCTACCTGGCCGGAAATTTGATTCAATGACCTCGTTAATAGGGGTTTAATGTATCTGATCAATTTTGGAAGAAGCTATTGCAAAAAAAGTGTAAATCAACATAGTTATACAGTTTTTTAAATTGTGTTTCTCAACAGAAAGAAATATTTAAATTATTTCAAGTCTGTTCCATTTTTACATGTTTAAAAGTCATGAATTTTTATTTAACGCCCGTTATAGACAGGATACTCTAATTTCAATTCGGTTATCACAATTAAATCGACCTTTGATTATCAAATTAGATGAGGTAATCAAATAAGCAATAAGACTTCGTAACTACCTATCGAAGTGGTCAAAGATTAATTTCAGAAATTTAAGAGAGTTTCGGATATTTCAAATTAACTCAAGAAAATTCAGAGATTTTATAACACTTTAGGGGAACTCAAAAGAATTCGAAGGAATTTTGAGAGAGGTCAGGAGAATTCACTCGAATGCCGATGAATTTATTCAGTATATTCAAAAGGATTAAAAGGAATTCAAAACAATCCAAAAGAATGTAAAAAATGAATTCAAAGCAATTTAGCAGACTGCAGAAAAATTCAAAAGAATTCAGAAGACTTCAAGGAAATTGACTTTGATACAGCTGAATTCATTCAAAGGGATTCACAGGAATTCAAGAAAACTACAGAATTCAAAGGAATTTGAGAGATATCAGAAGATTTAAAAAGAATTCGAAGGATTTGACAAATGTTATTTTCGAAAATCAATACCTAAGTTGTACTTTTTAAGTTAAAAACATTTCAAAACAAAAAGTTTAAAAGCGGATATGATTTAGAGGTTCTTTTATATGTTAAGCTAATTTTTAAGGAAAATAATAATTTTATCTTACTTGTTTCACACTTTTCTACAATAATATGCCACAATGTGTGTCAATTATCATAAACTGTAAGTAAATTCAAAATTTGTACTATATTTATGAACAATTAGGAATTATTTCTATTGAGTTATCATTGATAATTATTATTGTTGTAAAGAAATTTAATATATGTTGAATTGTAATTGTAGTTATTTAAGCCGAGACATGCACAACACCTTTTTACTGCTATATTTTAGGAATCTGTGATAAGCGTATTTGTTTAATAAATTTTAATATTTTTGTTTTTAAAAATTTGGATTTCCTTTGTGCACGACTACCGCAAAATCTATTGAACGATTATTGTAAAATTTTATCTGTAGGTATGTGATGATATACTTCAGTACTATTTTTTCAGGATTTTGTAATTGATCAGAAAAAATATAATTTACGCATAGGTCCAGCAAAGTCTATTGATCCAATCGAAGTCAAATGTTAAGTGTAGATGCGTAGTTCTATTCTCTAGTGCTATTTTTCAGGAATTTATCATATCTTTAATAGTTTAAAAATTTGTTATACATTTTATCATAAAAAAAACGAATTTTTCACCTTGGCGCACCGATCTAGAAAACTCTATTAGGCCAATTAACGTAAAATTTTGACTGTAGGTAAGCAGTAATATTCTCTACTACTCTTATTAATTTTTAAAGATTTAAAACTCGAAGTAAAAATTTTAATTTGTAATTTGATATCTTTCATAATCTTTTCGCATGAAAAATTGAACGATTACATTTTTTTTACACTGAACATTTTTTA
Organism: Andricus quercusramuli; assembly: GCA_932178445.1. Taxonomy (NCBI): domain Eukaryota; kingdom Metazoa; phylum Arthropoda; class Insecta; order Hymenoptera; family Cynipidae; genus Andricus; species Andricus quercusramuli. The sequence goes on along the minus strand of CAKNXH010001667.1, from coordinate 25,350 downwards.
AATTATAAGTTAAATTACTTTTATTTAAACTAGTTTCCATTTCATGATTATTCAATTAGTATTTATCAAAATTTATTTTTGTTTCGAAATATTTTCAAATATTCTCTTAAAATTATTATTTCAAAATAAAAAATATTAAAAAATTTCCCCTGAAATCTCAAGATTTTTTAAAAACTATTTTATTAAACTATTCTATAGCATCTCCAAATTCAGTTTTAAAATTTTTTAATTTTTGTGGACAAAACCCCGGGGGAACTGAACCTGATTTACCACAGGTCGGAGTATCACATGCCCTTAAAATCTATCAGATTTATTGTTTTCAGTTTTGGAAATCTTTAAAAGTATTGTCTTAAAATTAATGTTACAAAATAAAAAATCGTTTACAATTTTCCTAGGAATCTTAGGAAGACTTTTTTATTTTAATGAAACCTTACAAATTTTTAAAAAGCTTCTAATTTTTTGCTCGAAATCTACAAAAATGGTCAATTTGTTTTGAATTATTTAAAATCATATCAAGTTTTTAATTAATTTTGAATCTCTACAAAACTTTTAAATATCTTTCAAACTTACTACGATTTTTTCTAAATTATTAAGTGTTTGAATTATAATTTAAAAAATAAAAATTAGAATTGAAACGTTCAAAGTTATAATTTATCTCTCTGGAAATTGTATCTATTCAAAGAAGTTAAATGACAGTCAAGTATTGCTAAATATAAAATAATTGCTCTTTTTTTTAATTAAAAAATTTCAAGTTGAATGGGTTAAAAATGTAATATTTTAGACTGAGATAATATTTGAATATAAATTACAATTTAATGAAAGCGTTTGATTATAAATCTATTAATTTAAAATTGACAATAGGTTTTAAGGTTTTAATCGGACTCTTACATTTGTTTAACTAGCAAGACTTTCGAATTGAAACAGTTCAATTTTTAAAGGTAAATAAAACCTCTGAATTCTTTAATTTTGAACGGATTTATATAAGTTTTGTAAAATCAATTATTGTTCACTTTTAATACCTAAAGTACAGTAAAATTTTAAAAATCATTAATTATTTTTATATTTACAGTTGATCAACTAAAAACGTTTTTTATCAAAAAGTTTTATTGCTTTGATTTTTAATTGTTTAATTCTTCAAAACTGTATTTTCGAAATCTTTAAATTAAACATGTACGCTTAAAAATGAACATCTAAAATGAACAATTTTTCAAGTAAAAGATTTTAGAATTACACATTGTAAACTGAATGACAAAATTAACAACTGAACTTGACATTTAAAAAAAGCTGAAATCGAACTTATTTTAATTTTGTAAATCATTTATCAAAGAAGGGAAGGGACAGAAAGATTATTTTAAATTGCATTATATCAAAAACGATATATCAAGTGATTAGATAGATTTTTCTTCGAAAAATTTGTCAAATTCCTGTCAAAAAATAAATTCACTGTCATTTCCTGGTTTCCCGATACAGCGACGCACAGTAAGAGGAATCGGAAATTTACTGTTCACAATCCACTACAGCCCACAATTCTTGACCGATGTTGATGTGTTTTTAGAAATTCTCAGGATTAAATCCTGCATTAGGACTTCTGGCCCGATTCTTCAATTTCACGCTGTGGAATTTATTATTTAAACAAATAGAATGTCAAAATTGGACATTTAACGAATATTATTTGTTTTCTCCGAAGAAAAGACTTGAGAGAAGTCGCTATCCATCAGAATTATTGCAGATACACTTCAGAAAGATAAATATTCAGTTTAAGATTCAAGCCAATTGTTATAAACAATTTATTATACAAAATTTTTTCATAAGGTGCTCAACCGCAAGAAAAAACGTTATCTTGATTAAAAAGGCCTGAATATCGCGTAGGAGTAGTATATATAGAGTAGAAGGTAACCATTAGTCAACAATTACCATTATTACAAATATTCTAATGAACAAATTGTATTTTTTTTTGTTCGAAGTAATGCTTTTCTCATCAAACAACTTTCAAATTAATTCTAAATTATAATAAATAGCTGCAGAACAATATATGTGTTAAATATTTGTATTTTTGATAATATTATATTTGGTAGAAATTGTTGATGTGAGTTGTTGGCTTTAGGGTCAGGTGGATTTAAACGAATTAAGTTGTTTCGAACGTTTCGGCACACAATGGTGGCTCGCATCAGTCAGTTTTATTAAATCTGTAAAAAGTACATAATTTATTGTAGGTATGCAGTTTTACAATCGGAAGTGTTATTCACTGGTTAATGTCTCAGTTGTGAAATTATAAAAATTATTTAATTTAAAAATTTTAATTTTATTTAATTCTATTAATAACTACTGATAAATCTTGTTTTTTTAGGCATTTTTAAGCAAGATAAAATTTTTTGTTGCGGTTGAGCACCTCATGAAAATACTTTTTTATATAAATTGTTTATAACAATTGGCTTAAACCTTAAACTGAATATTTATGTTCCTGAAGTGTATCTGCAATAATTCTGATAGATAGCGACTTCTCTTAAGTTTTTTCTTCGGAGAAAACAAATAATATTTATAAAATGTCAAATTTTAATGTCCTATTTGTTTAAATAATAAATTCCACAGGGAGAAATTAAAAGATCGGACCTGAAGTCGTTCGGCAGGATTTAATCCTGAGCATTTCTGAAAAAACATCAAAATCGGTCAAGAATAAGCTGTAGTGGATTATGAACAGTAAATTCCTGATTCCTCTTACTGTGCGACGTTTTACTACTATAAAGTCATTAGTTTTGAAACTAGCAAAATTATTATTATTTTAAATTTTAACTGTAAAACGTCTATTCTATATATTTTTTCTAATCAAACATTACAATCCTGGCAAAAAAAAAGAAATCGCCAGGAAAATTTCGATTTATGTTTGAAATTCCCAAGTTTTTTCTAGTTTCTCCCAGAGAATAAGATTCCTTTTTCCTTACGGTTAATCTTGAACAAAGCAATTGATTTGGACAAGTCATGTGCCTAATTCCAAATCTGTATTTATTTAACAGTCATCTAAGGTGATAAATGGACTTTGTTACGTTCAGGATTTATTATGTCACCTTTAAATTCCATTACGAGGCACATTATTCTTCAATCTTGCATAGGTCGTTAACTTTCTATAACTGCATTTAACTAGTCTACAGATTCATACACATCAATCAAGAATAAAACTGACCTCTGCAACATCTTCATGCAATTTACAAAAGCTATTCTTGTGTAGCAGTTCTACATAAATTTACTAATAAAAAATCTACTCCTCCTACTACTACTACTACTAATAATAATAACAATAAAATAATATTTTATTGTATTTATATTAATGAAATAAACATTACTTATTGTTATACTTATCTATATCAATATATAACACAAAAGGTCTAATTATCTGATAAGGTCTAAGATATTTCGCAAGGAATGTTTCTTGAAATCGACGTAGGTAATGCCCGATGTAATATGTTATATCGTGGAGTCTAAAAATATCTTCCTAAGGAATCATGTCAAAGTCCTGAAATGCTTAAATCATCACAAAATTGATGAGCCACCTGATTAAACTTTATGATTCTATGAATGTAATCTTTTTTACAAATATTATCCTTGAATAAATATTATTATTGTCAAAACTTTTTATTAGCCTATACAATATTTTATAAAATAGAGTTTAATGTTTTTGTTGTTATACAAAATATTTTTACGAAAAAATAAATTTGAAATCGAAATGATCAGAAAATTCTATAAATTTGAGTATAATTTTGTTTTCATTATTAACTTGAGGATTATAGCTTACGTTATTTATAATTAAAATAATAGGCAGTATTTTAAACCATATACCATATCTATATAAACAAATTTATTTAATTATGATTATAATAAAAAGTTAAAATCAATTTAGTTTTCAATAATTATTTCAAATATTCGAAATTTATGTGGTTATTAAACTTTGTTGAGAAGTTAACTAATTTTCTATCAACATACACTGAGAAGGAATCGTAATCGAATCAATAAAATTATTTAATTAGTTTTAAATACGGACAAGTAAATAATTTTCTTGAATCAATTACATTTCATTTTCAGTACAGAAATACTTTTTTCCCGATAGACTCAAACATTACTCAAGACAAAGCGAGTTCTAAAATTTAATCTTACAAAACAAGAATGCATGTTTATTTGTGTTTTCCATATTGTTTTATTAATACTATCTAAAATTAAATATAAAAACATTTATGCTTGAATTAATTCATTAGGATGACAAATAAGAACAAAAAAGTTTCATAATTATTTTCTCTTTATTAGTATGTTTATAAACGGCAACAAAGACAATAAAGAAAATCGCAATAAAAATGTTTGATTTATTTATAGTTGTAAAATCCCCCTTTCCAAATTATAGTTTCCTTATTTAATTTAAATCATAAATAGCTCTTTAATTCCGTCATTACGTTCTTGATAATAACACAACATGAAATTAATAAAATAACATTAAATTATTTTATTACTTCATACGATTATTTCAATAAAGATGTCACTCAAATTTAAAAATTGTATTGTCATAGGCTTCGTAAACAGTCGAGCTCCCAATACTTTTAATAATTGGAACTGTCACATGCTTATTAGAAGAAATTAATTCCCCTTCGTATAAACTGAGCGGTACCGGCAAGCAAACGTCAAAGCAACGTAAATAAAGGAACTACGCAACAGTTTTTGCAATAATGGGCAATAATCAATATTCAAGACTGGAAATCAAAATATTATGTTATATTTAAATACTCACATTGTGAAATTTGTGACACCTGTGAATGTACTTGAGACCAAAATTAAAACCCAACTGACAATAGCAACAGCTACTAACTCACTGATTTTCACTTGCAAAATCGCGATACACGTGCACTCTTATCGAGCGGTTGATGGTCGACTATTCTCGATGATTTCCGTTCTTTACCCGTGTTCAATTCAAACCTTTCACTGTATTTTACAATTTATCTTTTTGCAGGGAAAAAATTGCTTGTTTATGTTATATTTCAAAAATTCGTTCTCTTTCATTCTTTACAGATTTTTAAATCTATAAATATAAATATCAGATTTCACAGACCAAAACGCTCCCAAAATAGCATAATAGCAGAATAGATTTTTCACGACAATAGGGGAATAATAGGCTAATCAAATTATTTTGATAAAATTAATGTAGGCACCATATTCCTAGGATTTCAAGTGAAAATATATTGCATTTTCAACAAAATATTTGACTTTTCAACCAAAATAGATGAGTTTTTAATACACAAGGCCAAAATTTTTCAACTAGAGATTTGAGTTTTCAAGCTAAAAAGTCGAATTTTGTTAGAAAATATTAGATTTCAAAACCCGTGAAGATGAATTTTAACCACATAGTTGAATTTCCAAGCCAAAAAGATGAATTGTCTATAAAACAGTTGAATTTTGAACCCCAAAATAATAGTTTTAAAAAAATTAGTTTTCAACCAAGAAAGGTGAATTTTAAACCAAATAGTTGAATTTTCAACTTAAAAGATGAATGTTCAAACCAAAGACGAATTTTCAACCGAAAAAAAAATTTTACAGGCAGAAAGGACAAAAAAATGCAACCAAATTTTTCAATTTTTAAGCCAAAAGGATTAATTTTAATCCAAATAGTTGAATTTTGAACCTAAAAATATGTATTAATGTTGAAACCAAAAAGACGAATTTTCAACAAAAGAGTTGGATGTTTTACCATGTAAGCATTTTTCTCTCAAGCAAGTAAACAAATTCAACCAAATTGTTCAATTTTCTAGCCAAAAAAAGGAATATTTTACAAAACAGTTGAATTTTTAACCAAGAACGATTTTTTAGACAAGAAACAAAACAATGCAACCAAATCGTTGAATTCCCAAGCCAAAAAGATTAATTTTCTACAAAACAGTGGAATTTTGAACCCAAAGATGTTAATTTTCATCAAAATAGTTAATTTTCAACAAAAGAGTTGAATGTTCTACCAAGAAAGCATTTTCAGTCAAGAAAGAAAACAAATTCAAGGAAATTGTTCAATTTTCAAGCCGAAAGATTAATTGTCTACAAAACAGTGGAATTTTGAACCCCAAAATGTTAATTTTCACCAAAAAAGTTAATTTTCAACCAAGAAAGATTAATTTTAATCCAAATAGTTGAATTTTGAACCTAAAAATATGAATGTTGAAACAAAAAAGACGAATTTTCAACAACAAAAATAGTTGAATGTTATACCAAGATAGCATTTTCAGTCAAGAAAGAAAACAAATTAAACCAAATTGTTGAACTTTCAAGCCAAAAAGATGAATTTTTTACAAAACAGTTGAATTTTTAACGAAGAACGATTTTTCAGGCAAGAAACAAAAAAAAATCAACCAAATTGTTGAATTTCCAAGCCAAAAAGATGAATTATCTACAAAACAGTGGAATTTTCAACCGAGAAAGATTTTAAAGACAAAAAAGAAAAAAATGCAACCAAATTGTTAAATTTTCAAGCCAAAAATATGAATTGTCTTCAAAACAGCTGGATTTTCTAATGAAAAATAGGATTTTTTAACAAAAAAGTTAATTAAAAAAAAATAGTTGATTTTTCTATGAAATTGTGGAATTTTTAAGCCAAGAAAATGGTGATGGGATGACATGCCTCACTGATTTTGGTGTGCTTGCACTGATTATTGGTACTTTGATTTGCATAAATTTTTACTGATGCTTACCTGTTGATTATTGATATAAGGTTATTGTTATAGAACTGTTGAATTTACAACAAAATAGTTAAAAAGTCAAGCAAAACAGAATAATTTTCAACTGAAAGAGATGAATTTTCACTCCAAAATGAGGAATTTTCTTCAGAAAAGTTGAATTTTCAATCAAATAGTTCAATTTTCAACAATACAGTTAAAAACTCAACTAAAGACTTTTCGACCAACAGATATGAAATTTCAACCCAGAAACAAAATTATTCCATCAAATTGTTCAATTTTCAAACAAACAGTTAAGTTTTCTACAAAAATACTTGAATTTTCAACACAAAAAGACAAAATCTTTCAACAATAGATTTTAGTTTCAACATTTTTTCAAAAAATAGAAAAAAATATTTTTCCGATAGATTAAGAAAATTTCAAAATTTTCACTAGATATCAAATATATTTTAAAACTAACCGTGTTAAAATTTTCGATTAGTAGTACACGACAAAAAGACTTGCAAATTATCCTAATGCAATTTTTAATTTCGATAAAAATTGAAAAAGTTAGCTTTTAAAAGCTTTTCATCATTTTAAAAATTTTCAAAAAATGAAAAAAAAATTTTTTTTGGATAGATTAAGAAATATAATTTCAAATTTTTACTAGATATAAAATATATTTCGAAAATATTCACATGAAATTTTGCAATTAAACCAAAATTCAAGAAGTTTATTTTAAAAAATATGCCATTTTTATTTCTAATAGTAAGTTTAAAGCGTTACTTATAGTAAATTTCAACAAGATTTACAAATTATTTCAATACAATTTTTGAATTGGACACAAATTGAAAATGTTCTAGATTAATTAATCATAGTAGAGTTGTCTTAGAACTGAAGTTCGAACGATCGAAATGAAAGCCTGCGGCTTAATGTCACTATTTCGTTTACTACAAAAAATTGTGCTTTTTGTTAGCATTATAATAAAAATATACCTACTTCTTATATGCTGTTCAATTTTGTCTACGTCATTTTGTTTTTCAAAGAGAACTGACTCTTTTTTTTTCTAATGTGTCCCCTAAGGGTTTACATTGTTCTTGTATCTCTTCCCTATTCCTTCACACACCTCCCACACACATACTTGGTGGTGGGAGGGGGACCTACAGTTTAAGGTGGGTTCCGAACCACCAAGAGCAACAGCCTTAAGTACTTAGAGAACCTTTTTCTCTAGAGGTACCGGTCCCATGACTCTCCGGAGATGAACAACTCCCTTGCTAGGCTAGTGTTCACCGCATGGGCCACCGAGACTCTTCCAGAGTGCGAGGCGGGAATCGAACCCGCAAGCCAACGGAGTGGGTTCAAAGCCTACGCCTTAATCCCTAATTATCTAATTACTTAATTATCGAGCGCGAAGTACGAGTGTCGCAATGAGATGTAATCATCAAAACCGCAGGTGAACCTTCTTTAAAAACAAATGGAAAAATAATTTCAGTTCTAATTTATGACTGTAGTTTCTCAGGGGTTTAAATCTCTGTTTTCGATTCAAGTTTCAACATTTATGATATTTGAAAAAATGTAGTTGAAATGTATGCATTAAACGTACAAAAACGGGCGCGATAGCGTATGAGGGCGCCCTATCGGAAATCACTGGAAAATTGGAAAAAAGTTTAAAATTGACCAAATATTACCACGTTTCTGAAAAAATTACAATTTTTCCAAAAAAATACGTGATACGGAGAAAGTTTGAAACTTGTTAAATGCTCTGCAAATAGTTCGTTTTATTTTTCAGTATTTGCACCGTTTTCAAAATATTTGCATATACTTTTTTTTTTTAAATTACTATTTTTACTTTTTTCTTCTTTAAATAGGTTTGAGGTATCGTTTTGCACAATTTGTTAATAATATGAACAGTAAACAGACACTTTAATCTTTTATCACTTCATCTGCGCAAAATTTCCGAACATTTTTTTGTTTTATTTTGCCATTAATGCAAATTTTGGATATCGTTTTCCCATATGAAAATGTGTTCCTGTACAGACACTCATCACACTTAGAATTTTCTCAGAATTACTTTTTTTTGTAATAAACAAAAAGATATTCCAATAATAATTAAATGCCATGAAATAAAAAATCAATTTATATAAAAAAATAGTTTGTTTATTTAAAAAACTAGATTTGCATCACCATTTCAAAAATGAATCACCAGACATCAGCAATTCCCACATTAATAAAACACTTATAAAAATGCTACGTAAAATCATTCACAATACCTTAAATTTAATTCAGTCCTCCACAACTTTCAGTATCTTCTTCCACTTTTCTTTTCTTAGCCTCGAGTCTCTGTTTGATCAAAGTCATAAAATCCGCCGGTTCTTCAATGTCCTTAGGTCGAATCACCGACACTTTTGTAAGAGTATTTCGAGAATTTTTATTTCTTTTCAATTCTAACTTAGTTTTTTCCTTTCTCGCAGACAAAGTCCCGGAAACCGAATATCTGCCTTCTTCCGAATCTTTCTTAACACTCTTGCTATTAACTTCTGAATTCTTTTCTCCCACAGGATCCGCATCAATTGTAGTTTTCGGTTCCACATTTTCCTGAAGTCTTTCAATACCATCTTTACTTCTAATTTCCTTGATTTGAAATTGAAACTCACTTGTGTTAACATAAGAGACATCATCAGAAATATCCATGCTCAAAGTATCTTTAGCGACTCTTCCTCTACTGAAAAAAGGAGACATATTTTTTCGCGTCCAAATTTTTGAGGTACTCGGTACATGCTTATGTTTTCCTTTGAAACAAAATTCGTTTACATCAACCTCGCTAATTTCACCTTTTAAGTAAGACAAATATTTCTTTAGAGATGAATAAAATTGAAGCTTGTCGACCATTCTTGGAAAACTTGAGCACCTCGCACTGCTAGAAGGAACAACCCAAAGTGCAGTTTCTCCAATTCTTTGAGGCTGTAGACCAAAATTGAAATCAGATTTGCCAGTCTTATTAGCGAAAACATCGTAGATACATTTCCCATTAAAAACTGCGATTCTGGGTTTGAATTCTCGCAGCTTTTTATCGATGGTGGTAGAACCTTCTTTAATTTCAGCTCGACTCAAATCTGCTGATGATCTCGTCGCTCTGTCTACGATATTTGTGAGTCCGATTCCAAATTGTAGGAGTTGATGATCTTCTTCGAAGTTGACAAATCTTGGTACTAAACCGGATTCGTGAAGAAGTTTGTAAAAGTGATTCCCTGGTCCTGCATAATATCTTCCTCGATAAGCGGCTGTTAAACTAGGATTTATTCCAACAATAACCAGGTCTAAGTCTTTTTCTAGGTAATCAGGTAGTGGGGGACTATTTTGCTGAATTTCCTCTTCTGTGAGGCCGTTGAATCTGTTTGGTTTGACCTTAGGTTTCGTTTGGAGCGCTGGCGATGATTTTTTCAATTTACTTAGAGAAAGTTTCGACATCTTATGTAATATATTTCAAGCTGAAAAAAAATTAAATATTTGATCAGCTAGGATTCTGGAATTTGAGTATTATTTAATAAAATTAAATCTTTCCAAAAATATCATTCTAGGGATTTTTAATTGAATATTATCCATCAATTTTTTTTTAATCGTAGAAAATTACAAAATTTGTACAAAAAATATAATTTTGATCACTATTGGGTAAGTGACTTGGGTAAGTTAAGTATCAGGGCCTAAAATGTTTCCAATTTTGGACAAAACACTTTTTGTACGATTGAATTTATAACGCTTTAAATTTCTAACATTTGAAGTAAAAACATTGCATCTTTATCAAAATAGATGACTTTTTAACAAAATAGTTGTATTTTCAACCAAAAAGATCTATTTTCAGCAGAAGAGTTGAATTTCCAACCAAGAAGGATTTTTCAGTCACATTTTTCAACCAAACAGTTGAATTTTTAACAGAAAAAGATCAAATTTTTTAACGCAAGAAATTAATTTTCAAACCAAAAAGAACACTTTTGTGCAAAAGAGTTGAATTTTCAAGCCAAAAGGATGAATTTTCAACAAAAAAGTTACTTTTTAACCAAATAGTTGGACTTTCTATCAAAATAGTTACATTTTTGACAAAATACATTAATTTTCAAACAAACAGTTGAATTTTCATACCGAAAATATTAATTTTTAACAAGAAAAGTTAATTTTCAACCAAATAATCGATTTTCTACCATTTTCAAACCAAAAAGACGAAGTTTCAACACATGAGTTGAATGTTCAACAAAAAAGTTAATTTTTAACAGAATATAGTTGACTTCTCTACCGAAATATTTCAATTTTCCATCCAAAAGATAAAACGACTTTAAAAGAAAATAGTTCAATTTTCAAGCAGGGATGAATTTTCCACTAATATTATGAATCTTCAACCAAACAATTGAATTTTTAACAAAAATTTAACTTTCAACCAGGTAATCAAGTTTTCAACTAGAACAGACGAATTAAAGAAAACTGAACCGCTACAGAATTTTTTAAAACAAAATACATGAATTTTAAACCAAAATAGATGAAATGAAAAATATTTTAGTTGATACTATTTCAACCGAAAAAGATTTAAATTTGAAATCAATCACAGTTGAATTCAACCAAAAAAGACGATTTTTTAACAAAATAGCTGATTCCTCAAACAAATCAGATTAGTTTTCTAGCAATATTGTTGAATTTTAAACAACAGAAAAAAACGGTATTTTGTTACCAAAAGTGATGAATTTTGCAACAAAAACCCCGAATTTGATCCAAAAAACTGTACAAAATGTGTACTAAATTGTTGAATTTTTAAGCCAAAAAGACGAATTTTCTACAAAATACTTGCATTCTCAAACCAAGAATATGAATTTTCAACAATAAAGTTACTTTTTAACCAAATATGTAGTGGGACTTTCTATGAAAATAGTTAAATTTCCAAAAAATACATGAATTTTCAACCAAAATAGACGAATTCTCAACGAAAAATATAACAGTTGATATTATTTCTACTAAAAAAGATTTTAACTTGAAATCAATCAGTTGAATTCAACCAAAAAGGATGAATCTTCAAGAAAATAGCTGGATTCGCAACCAAAATAGATTAAATGTCCAAGTTACTGAAAAAATCGTAACTAAGTTATGCTGCAAGTTACTTTTTGAAATAGTAACGAAGTTACCCTAAAAGTTACAAATAAAGTAAATTTTCAGTAATTTGGTTACTTTTAACAAGTTACTACCCAAATCTGATTTTGATAATGTTGTACTTTGTTTTAATTTATGACTAAATGACTAGTTTTATAAAAAGTTACTAAAAAGAGACATTAATTTTAATTACATATATGCTTTCTTGAAATAAACAATTTGAACGTTTCAGTTCAAATAAGTATGGTAATTTCGAGCATTTTATCTAGAATTCTCAATTCTTGAAGGCTGACTAATATTAAAGAAAATTAGAATTTTATAGGTTTAGTCGATCTCAAAAAGTCTACATTTTGGGCACAAAAAACAGTATTTATGAGAAAAAAAATGAATTAAAAAAACGTGTATAGTATACTTGTAATGCTGAAAATTAATTTTGATCCAAAATTTGCAAAAATTAATCCCCTATTGAAAATATTTATATACAAAGTCATTTCTTCACATAATGTCAAAAGTATTTTAAAATAGTACTGAAGATTTATGATATTTTGATTTTTGAGGTTTTAAATTTTAAAGAAATAGCATTTCGTAAATATTGAATGTAATTGGTTTCTGATTTTTTCAGGTATTACATGAAGTGTGAAAAGTATTCGGGGTGGCCGTTTTAATCGAGGAAAAAAGTTCTCGGTCATTTCATGGTTTACATAAATTTTTCACGGACATTAAAATTAAAAAAAATTCATTTGAACTAATAAAAACTAAACTGCAAATCAAAACAGTCAAAGAGGAACTCTTTTGAATCTAAAATTGAAACTGAACACTTTTTCAATCCGAAATTTTCAACACTTTTCAATTGAACAATTTGAAATTAAATGTCGCTGAAATTTAAAAAAATGTTGTTTAACTTTTATAAATTGAATAGTTCGAATATTTCTGGTTCCCGGGCTTGGTGCTATAAGAGATAAACGCACTAATTTTTGCCTCATCATAGAGGAAGCTTTGTAATGGTAACATTTTCCAAAAATTTTAAATTCATTTAATTGAAGCTTCCTGAATGTAAAAATGTCTAATACAATGCTCTAAGCAATTGTCCGGATGTGTGTGTGTAAATGTGTGAGGATGTGTGTGTATGGATGTGTGGATGTCATTTTTTTGTGTGAACACGATAACTAGAAAACGGTTGCAGATAGATTGATGAAATCTGGAGGGGTTATTTTACTCACTAATATCTTGAAACTGACTGAAGGACTTCTAAAAATATTTATTGCATTTTTTTTGCACTCAATAATATTTTAAAAATCGGTTTTTTATAGTAAAACTTTTTTCATTCGCATAATTCAAAGTTGATGCAAGAATATAAAAGATTCCTTGGTTCGAGACGAATCGAGTGACCTATAATATTAATACATTTTATGAAAGAGTAGGGGAAGTTATGGTAATTTGTATATTTTGAAAATCAGTTTTTTATAGTAAAACTTTTTTCATTAACATAATTCAAAGTTGATGCAAGAACAGAAAAGATGTGTTGATTCGAGTCGAATCGATTGACCCATAATATTAATACACCTTATCAAAGCGTAAGGAAGTTATGGTAATGCATAATATTTGAAAATATGGTTTTTTATGCTAAGACTTTTTTCTTCAACATAATTCAAAGTTGATACAAAAATATAAAAGATTCCTTGGTTCGAGACGAATCGATAGACCTACAATATTGATACATTTATTCAAGAGTAGGAACGTTATGGTAATTCATATATTTTTAAAATCGTTTTTTATAGTAAAAATTTGCGAGAATAGAAAAGTTGTGTTGATCCAAGATGAATCGATTGACCCATAACATTTATACATTTTATTATAGAGTAAGGAAGCTATAGTAATGCATAATATTTGAAAACACGATTTTTTATGGTAAAACTTTTTTTCACTAACATAACTCAAAATTGATGCAAGAACAGAAAAGATTTCTTGATTCGAGGCAAATCAATTGATCTATAATATTAATACACTTTATTGAAGATTGAGGAACTTGTGCTCTTTTATAATATTTGAAACATCTGTTTCAAAGAGAAAAACTTTTTTCATCGACATAATTTAAGGTTGACGCATGAATAGCAAAGACTTCTTAATCATAAATTTTCAAATAGAATAATTCTGATAATTTTTGTAAAGAAATCATAAAGCTGGGAAAGGGATAGGTTGCGACAGAACTTTTCCCTTCCCTTTTCCAGCTCGAAAAATTATCATTTCGAATACAAAATTTGTATTTGTCTGTTTTTTTCTTTGTATTACAAATTTTTTAGTATTATTTTGTAATTTTGTATTTTTTGTAAATTTATATTTTTGAGTTGAGCAAAATAAAGACTTTGGTTTGTCTATTATTAAAAAATAACGAATGCTTCCTCTATGAGAAAGCAAATACATTTGCTAACGGGAAGCAAAGTGCTCGTGAAATGAGCACCATCTATAATTATAAATACAAAGTGGAAACGCTCGAGATCGAATTCACAGCTACAGTTTCTTTTTGTTTCTAATACCGCATATACTTTTTTATTTATTCTTATGTTGGCAAATTTATGAATAAAAATGTTTGTAGAATATACATAACGACAGAATTTCAAGCAATAAATGGTAGACTTCAAATCAGCCCTATGCATCGCCCCCACTTTTCTGATTTTCTTAGCGTCCAGCCGGTGAACTAATCCGACAGTTGGCGCTCCGATCAGGCCGGCTCGCTTTTGCATTTCAATCCATGGGAGAAAAGTATAAAATAATAAAAAAACTTGAAGTAGTTTACAAATTTTGGCCGAAAAAATATATTTTTTTTAAATAATATGCATAACAGTATTTAATAATTCTATAATCGTCACGAAAACAAGCAGCTAAATAGTGGTAAAATTAAATATTTGGATGTCAGAATTCTAAGGTTTAAAATGTTATGTTTTATTCTAATTTATTTGGTTGTTTTTATTAAATAATTATAAGAACTGAAAAGTTTATAATTAAATATATAAATCCTCAATGATGAATATTTATTAAAATGAATAAATATAATAATAATAAAATAATATACTATTTCTTATTGTTAATTCAAGGTAGCCGTTTTAATCAAGGAAAAAATTTCCTGATCATTTCCGGGGTTTTCCAGGTTTACGAAAAAAGATTCAAACTCTCGAAGGTAAAATTTTTTTTATTTGAAATTATAAAAACTGAACTGCAAATTTAAACACTTAAAGTGGAACTCTTTTGAATTTTAAACTTTCAAAATTAGAGCCTAAATTTTTTCTCATTAAACGCTCAGTGACTAAATATTTGTTAAACTTTTATAAATTGTACAGTTCAAAGATTTGAAAATATATATAAATCCCCGTATTACATATGTATTTTCTATTCTTTAAATTGAGGAATGAATCAACGAATTTATAGATTTTCAAAATCATATCATTGTAAGCAATTTTAAGTTAGAAACATTAAAAATTGAAGGAATAACATTTTTTTTTAACTGAACACTTTTTGAATTGGAATTTATAGATTTTCAAAATTATATGATTGTCAGCAATCTTAAGTTAGAAACTTTAAGAATTGAAAGATTAACATTTTTTTTAACTGAACACTTTTTAAATTCGAATTTATAGATTTTCAAAATTATGTCATTGTAAGCAATTTCAAGTTAGAAACATTAAAAATTGACAGAATAACATTTTTTTTAAACTGGACACTTTTTTAATTGGAATTTATAGATTTTTAAAATTATATCATTGTGAGCAATTTTAAGTTAGAAACATTAAAAATTGAAAGATCAACATTTTTTTTAAACTGAACACTTTTTAAATAGGAATTTATAGATTTTCAAATATATATCATTGTAAGCAATTTTAGGATAGAAAAATTAAAAATTGAAAGATTAACATTCATTTTGAACTCAAAACTTTTTAAATTGGAAGTTGAATTATTTTAATTTTTGGTCCTCACAAATGATTAATTGGTCAATTGTTATTCATACTTCAAAAATTGTTTTGAAGTCTATTTTAAATATTCTTTTTTTTTAATAAGAAATCATTTTTAATTTTTTCAGGAATCTTGCGGAAAAAAATTGTATTATCTTCAAACGTTCCAAATCCTTAAAAAGCTTAAAAATTTTATTTTGAAATCTTCAAAAATCTGTATTTTGTTTTGCTAATTTTTTAAAATCTGAAAAAGTTTTGAAAAGATTCAAACATAATTTGAAACGTAAAAAGATTTCAAAAAATTATTAAAGCAAAATATAGATTAATCTATCGATAGATTGAGAGATATTTAGAAGTTTTGAAAAGATTCAAACATAATTTGAAACTTAAAAAGATTTCAAAAAATTATCAAAACAAAATATAGATTTTTGAAGATTTCAAAATAAAATTTTTAAGCTTTTTAAGGATTTTGTAACGTTTAAAGATAATACAAATTTTTTTCGTAATATTCCTGACAAAATTTAAAATGATTTCTTATTAAAAAAAAAAGAATATTTAAAATAGATTTCAAAACAATTTTTGAAGTATGAATAACAATTGGTTAATCTTACAATTTTTAATGTTTCTAACTTAAAATTGCTTACAATGATACAATTTTGAAAATCTATAAATTCGTTGATTCATTCTTCAATTTAGAGAATTAAAAATATGGAATAGCGTGGATTTATATATATTTTGAAATCTTTGAACTGTGCAATTTATAAAAGTTTAAAAATTATTTAGTCACTGAGCGTTTAATGAAAAAAAAATTCCAGCTTTAATTTTAAAAGTTTAAAAATCAAAGGAGTTTCACTTCAAGTGTTTCAATTTGCAGTTCCATTTTTGTAATTTCAAATAAAAATAATTTTACCTTTAAGCGTTTCAATCTTTTTTCGTAAACCTGTAAAACCCCGGAAATGACCAGGAAATTTTTTTCTTGATTGAAACGGCCACCTTGAATTAACAATAAAAAATATTCTATTATTTTATTATAATTATATTTATCCATTTGAATGAATATTCATCACTGAGGATTTATATATTTAAATATAAAGTTTTGAATTCTTATAATTATTTAATAAGACCAACAAAATAAATTAGAGTAAAACATAAAATTCTAAACCTTAGAATTCTGACATCCAAATATTTAATTTTACCACCATTCAGCTGCTTGTATTGTTAAAGTAAAAACAAACTAATGTAGATTTAATTTGACGGAACGAATTCTTAATAAAAAATTTTAATTTTCATGTTTCAAAAATTTATTATAGATCGAAAAAATACGGCTATTCGTACAGAAATTTCGGTACGCGTAGCCACGGACTTTGTTATGTTAACATTTTTAATTTAAAAGAATGTTTTGTAATGCCTTTGTAATAAACAAGATAAATATGTATATAAAGATAAAACACGTATATTTACATTTGAATTATAACGTATTTAATATATTTTATACATTATACAATGCTATTAAAAATTGTAAATAAATTGAACGTTTAAAAATGTTTTCATATTTACCTTTTGCAACAAGATGGTAAATATTATAACATACTTTTTCATTTTTTAAAAATATATATTGAGGTTATAAAAGACAATTCTTGTTCCGGGCAGATACAGTGAATACAAATGTTACATTTAGTTTAATTTTAATCATATTTTTCAATTTATTATATAATTTTAAACGCATATTTAATTCCTGTTCACTCACCATTTATTAATTGATGTCAAAATCCAGAGAAATAATCCTAAACAAAAATACTAATAGAATGTCGAAATCCTAAACCCGTCGTTCTTGTGGCCTCAGCGCCTCAAACGATAAGTCTGCAATCTGCATTCTATTTTTTTCTCTGGTTAGTGCTGTCCTCATCGGCGAGGTTCAGAACTACACTGAATATCAAATTTTAAAGATATTGCAGGATTCAGGAGATTTACAACCCTTTTTAATTTATTTAAAATTTTTTTACAATTTCATCAGAAAAGGTATTCATTTTTGTGAAATTTGACCCCCCCCCCCTCCCGTTTTTGTCAAATGTCCATGTTTTGAGAGCTTCTGAACCCAGAAAACAGAGTTTCGCGAATGAGCCTGTGTGTCTGTAGATTTTTAGACTCTTAGCACGATAACTTTCGAACGAATTGAAGAATTGGATGGTCTTTGGTACACTCTTTAAGTGTCCCAAACTGAAGGTCAAGTTCGTCTGCCAGCCATTTTAGATCAAAATTTAAAAAGTTAGAGCATTTTCAAAATTTTTGGGACCACTTTTTTTTAGAATTTGAAATTTTGTTGTAAGGCTGTTTATAGTATTCAAAAGTACGAACGATTTGTCCTCATTACTTTTTTCGTTAAAACAATTACCAGAGTTAGGGAGAGTAGGGTAAAATCGGGTACTTTGTCTTTGATGGCATCCTGTGCAAAAACTAAAAGCTAAAAAGCTTTTATTTTAAGTGAGAAGTTTTCTGTGGCTCTTTAGCTACAAAAAAGTAAATTCAGATGTGCAATGAAAAATTTTGTTCATATTCAAAAAAATGCCTTAAAAAAAAAACGCAAAATTCACGGTTTTACCCCGTGGGTAGGGTAAAACCGGGTGGGTACCTATGAAAATAATGTAAAAACTCATTATAATTAAGAAGAATTGAATTTATTGTAATCGTCGTTGTGGTGAGCCCACACTTGTAGTTATTTACTACAAGAAACTATCCACCTAGAAACACTACCCGAATCGGGTAGTGTCACGCCTACCCCGAAAGGGAAATGGCTTAATATCACAGAAAAAACTGGGGTTTCTATTAGAACCAATTTTTGGTTCCAAAGGAGCTGCAACAAAAAGGAACCTCTCTTGCTGAAAAGGAACCCAAAATGATAAATGGTTTCTAAATGAACCCAAGTGTGGATTCAAATGGTTCTAATAGAGCCTTTTTCACACTACTGCCTTGACTCACTTCAAAGATCGCACAAGTTAATGATGCACATTATGCTTTATAATTGGAATTAAATAATATTGCATTGGAAAAAAATTAATGAAGAAACTAAAATCATAGACATTAGTCATTCTTGAAAGGAAGATATCGCACATGAAATGTGACAATTTTTAAGGTTATGTTGCAATTCCGAAGTTTTCCACTGCGCATGCCCATAAAGCGCGGGACTATTTAAAATGATACAATATACACTTGCAATATTAGGTAAATATAAAATTTGTTCAAGAAGCTAGGTATTTCTATAATTCAATTTAATTTGTTTTCAATAAGAATAAAAAAAATTTTGTTAACATTTATCTGTGTGACTGTTCATAGTATTTATTGATTTCAAATAGGCCCGCGCTTCCCGGCACATGCGTAGTTGAAAACGTCGGAAACCGCCAATGGCCATCTATCGGATATAAACAAACTAAAAAGGAGCCCTAAATAAGAGTTCCTTTAGAGCCTAAGTTCTAAATGATCCCAAATTTCACTTGAGCCGCAGCATTACTGATCCCTCAGTTTTTTCTGTGATGGTATACATGGTATACAAATATAATAAACATTGGTATGCTGAGTATCTTGGGTACATTCACGAAGGTTTTAATATGATGATATTCAGCATCCTAGATGTACTGACGATGGATTTAGTAGTAATCACACACGAATTTGCCCTGTTCGACATTGCTACATGCTATTTAGGGCCAGTGCAATTATGAATTCACCCCTTAGTCGATGTAGATTAAAGCTCTTTCCAAAATATGCAAGCTTTATCAGTGTCTGCTTCCGGTTCCTTTTCTGATGAAAAATCATCCTTCTGTCTCTTCTTTAATGTCTTCGATGTCTTCGGTGCTTGAGGACAGCTTTGCCGCCTTTGCCTATCAGACTTACTTCTGCACATTAGTGGCATCGTCAAATTAAAAAAAGTTCATTATTAGAAATTATTAGAAAACGTATGAATAATTTCTCAAATTCAGATATTATGTAACATTTTTCATGATTATTTTCTCCTGTATGACAAAAACCAATGTTTTTTTTTTTGAAAGGGGGTTATTACCGTCAATGACATATAATACTGACATATAACAATAATGTACGATAACGCTTATATAAAGTTGTAAACTATTTTTACGTTTTTTGACCGTTTTCCCCCACTTTATGGCACGTTAGGTAAGGGCCAGTACTACCCGGTCTTACCCCTACCATCAGTACCCGATTTTGCCCCTACATGCAATAAATAACGAAACGTTGTGCTCACGTGGTTCTAAACATAAAAAAATGATAACTATTGCTATATATCTATAATAGGTACGGAATTAAGTGTTCCACTTAGCTGTACAGTTTCTGTACACGGAAAAAAAGTTTATTAAACTTTTTTGAATTATTTCAAGAGTCGGGGATGAGAGCGAACCTTGAACAAATTTTCTATATTCTGTATAACTTTCAGGATTTAATTTAGAACAAACCTGGAATAACTCTACTAGAATTCTGTAAACTTTATATTGAACTCCGAATTAAAAAAGTTCAATAAAATATATAGAGAAATTCATGAAAGAATGCTGAAAACTTTCGTAGAAATCACAATTGAGGTATTGAAAGTTTGTAATCACATCATTATAAGGTGTAGATGTAGATACCTCAATTCAGTCAAATATGTAGAAAAATTCGTCAAAAAATGTTGAAAAATCTCATAGAAATTCGATTCGAAGTATTGAGTGTTTGCGAACTACTTCAATATAAGAACTATAGACTTCAGTTCTTTAAAATGTAGCTGCGCAGTCGCTACTATGCACAGGCAGCGACTTTTCCGTATCGCTCCTGCGTGAAAAAAAGAATCCAAGTCATAGAGAACATTAGCACGCGTTGAAAATTAAAATATTAAGTTTGCCAATAACCGACACATCTCTAAATGGTAAGTCCACTACCCGGGTGCACCGGAACGCGCACCAGGTCGTTCAAGACGTCATCTACGAGAACTTTTTTAGAATCTAAATTGTATCAATAGCCAAAATAACTACCAATGGTGAGTCGACGATCAGGATGCAACGGATCACGCACCAGGCAGTTTAGCAAGTATTCTACGAAAACTTTTCTGAAATTTGAATTGTGTCAACATCCGAAATAACTACCATTGGTGAGTCGACTTTCAGAGTGCACCGGAACGTGCACCAGGTCGTTCAAGTCGTCATCTACGAGAACTTTTTAAGAATTTTCATTGTATCAATAGCCAAAATAACTACCAATGGTGAGTCGACGATCAGGATGCACCAGAACGTGCACCAGGAAGCTTAACACGTATTCTACAAGAACTTTTTAAAAATTAAAATTGTGTCAACATCAAAAATAATTAACAGTGGTGAGTCGACGATCCGGATGCACCGGATCGCGCACCAGGAAGCTTAACACGTATTCTACAAGAACTTTTTTAAAATTAAAATTGTGTCAACATCCAAAATAATTAACAGTGGTGAGTCGACGATCCGGGTGCACCGAGTCGCGCACCAGGTAGTTTAGTACGTATTCTACGAGAACTTTTTAAAAATTTGAATTGTTTCAACCGCCAAATTAACTACCGTCGACTCACCATTGGTAGTTATTTTGGCTATTGACACAATTTAACTTTTCGAAAAGTTCTTTTAGAATACGTGCTAAGCGACCTGGTGCACGTTCCGGTGCATCCTGATCGTCGACTCACCATTGGTAGTTATTTTGGCTATTGATACAATTTAGATTCTAAAAAAGTTCTCGTAGATGACGGCTTGATCGACCTGGTGCACCTGGTTCCGTTAAGATTTTAAGTTTCAACGTTAAAAATTGGATTGGACTCAACTTTTCTCATGTCATATCTTATTTAATCGATTAAAAAAATATAGAATTAGGAATTCAACTTTTTAAATTATGTTCAATGCAAACCTTTAATTTTATATAACTTATATAAACTGATTCTATATAGCTATATAACATCTTATTAATTTTGAACCTACTAGAACTTATAACCGAAAAAGAATTTGCGATTAGAAAATTTTTCGAAATTTTAAATTTCCAAAATTTAAAAAATGTCAAAGATCCCGAAATTTTTAATTACCTAAATTTTAAACTAAATTTTGGAAATATGATATTCTTGAAATTACTTACATTATAAATATAAAACTCCAGAAATTTCAAATTTCCGAAATTATTAAACTAGAATTTTCAAATCACAAAAACTTTTCATACAGCCCTGCACAGCTGTAGCTTATTTTTTAGATTTTTTTTTTATACTACAAGTTATATTAGCTGCGAGGCTTTGTTAGGAGCTGCGAATGCGTAGTTAGGGTGTTCGAACCCACAGCGAATAAGAATTTTAATAGCGTGCTATTATTAGTGTAGTGACTGTTTGTGTGATAGTAAATAATTATGTACTTAAATATGTAAACAAATATTAAAGCATAATGATAATAATAATGATAATAAAAAAGATTATTTTTTCTAGGCTAACAATCGGCCATAATTTTATAGAACTGTTCTCTATAGTTTTGAGACTTCTCTGATGTAGACTGCATATTAGCTGGACTTTTAGATTTTCTAGAACTATTCTGCGTTTTTCGCATCCTGCCTCCTAATAGAGAATACGTCACCTCATCCTTTACATTCTATATAACTCTGTATTACATTTCGTAGAATAGTTCTATGCAATGTAAAACCAAGAAGATTTTAAATTTTACTAAACTACCCGTCGTATCCTTTACTATAGGACTAGTTCTATATAAAATTTAATAAAATTTTTTTTTCTGTGTACGACTGCATGAACCACGGTAACGTACTTGTCACCAAGAACTGTAACGTTCAACCACAAAAAATTTGGTATGGTCTCCTGAGACAAAAAACACATGTAGCTAGATACTTTTTACGAAAACAAGGTCAGGGCATCTACATAAACAAAATATATCAAACTAGACACAGGGGGAAGCACGAATCACGAGATATGAAAAAAGTTGAGAAGGGAAAAGCGTTGCTTTTTGAACACCCTACAAGATTGCTATAACAACTTTTTGAATTTTCTTGAAAATTCGAAAGTTCAAAATTTTGATCGTATAAAAAAATAATGAAAAATCAAAAGTTCAATTTTGCGTTCAAGCTATGCAATATACGAAAAAAGATGAATAGAAAAAATTATGCATCCAAAAAAATCTAAAAATTTGTTTTTAATTACTTTTTGATAGGATGCGTAATTTTTGTTTTATTCGTAACAAAACAACATTGAATATAAAAAATGATGAGAACCGACTATGTCAAATTTTACATGACACCAATACCTTATCATTGAATGAGAATGTAAAAATAAGTTTTGGGACAAACGTCACATGCTACGTAAAAAATAAATAAACAAAATTTGTTCACCCAAAGAGAGCTACCAATCTGTCATGAATAATTTTTTGCTAAGACGCGTAGTTTTGGTTTCAATCGTAAAAAATAGCATTAGAAATAACAAAAAATAAAATTTGGGAAACACCACACAAGAGACGAAAAAAAATAAAAAGACACAAGTTGTTCAACCAAAAAAGATCTACAAATTTGTTATACACTTTTTTTTTATATAAATAAATTGAGAATAATGAGATTAACTTTTGAAAAAGCGACTCAAACTACAATAACATTATATTTTACAAAATATTTTGCCTGAATTATATCTACAAGTTTTATTAGAACCACTTTCAGCTAGAAATTGACAGAAAATGGCACAAGTTGCAAGAGAATGTTTAATAATAAAATTGATTTTTATTTATAGGATTTACACTTTTTCAAATTATAAAATCAAGAAATTGAAAATACGTTTGTTTCAATACCAATGCATATTATGAATGGCAACAATATAAATTTATTGAAAAGATACATTTTCAGGGTAGCTACGAGATTAAAATTTAATTCAAAATAAGGAACGTATATTAAAGTAATCATGATAAATAAAATTTTTACTTTATTTTGCAATATCTGAATAAACAGTCCCAGGCCGACGTACAGACATAAATATAATATAATATATATAATATAATTACATTTTGGACAAAATCGAGTGCGTAGCACGAGATACGTGATGAGAGTTTGTTCGTTGAAGTCGAAGGAGTTTTAACAAAGGAGAATTCACAATCACCAAATTACAGCTGTCGATGTTTTGACCTTTAATTTTAAAAGGTCTGTGCACAAATGTGGGGGAAGTACAAAGACTAAGCGCGAGATAAATATATTATCGAGTGTGAAGCGCAAGAACCAAAAGTCGCGCGCCCTAAGCGCGCTCAAACTTGTGAGCCAAGCGAGCCACGAGCGAAGAGAATGTGCCCGCGCAGCGGGCAGATATTTAAAATTTAATTTCTGTATGCCATAATTTATTTTTGAAAAAAATGTTCAACAACAATTTTTTTCGGCGAACAAAAATATTTTATAACGCATGCACGGAATGTTTGCTTTTCGAGGCATGTATAGCGTGCGGAAAGTTACCAATCCCAAAACTGTGATAAAAGGCAGTTATAAAAAGACTGATTCTAGCTGCTGCGCTTGCGCGCTTTGAGCAAGATTACTTTTGCTTCCTCATAGAGGAAGCTTTGTAATGGTAACATTTTCCAAAAATGTTTAATTCATTTAATTAAACCCTCCCTAATTTAAAAATGTCTAATACAATGTTCTGAGCAATTGTCCGGATGAGTGTGTGGATGTGTGGATGTCATGCTTTTTTGTGAACACGATAACTAGAAAACGGTTGCAG
This sequence comes from Andricus quercusramuli, assembly GCA_932178445.1. NCBI lineage: Eukaryota > Metazoa > Arthropoda > Insecta > Hymenoptera > Cynipidae > Andricus > Andricus quercusramuli. The sequence goes on along the minus strand of CAKNXH010001667.1, from coordinate 868 downwards.
ATAAATTGATGGAATTTGGAAAGCTTATTTTCCTCACTAATATCTTGAAACTGACCGAAGGATTTCTAAAAATATTTATTGCATTTTTTTCAAGCACTCAATAATATTTTAAAAATCGGTTTTTTATAGTAAAACTTTTTTCATTAGCATAATTCCAAGTTGATGCAAGAATATAAAAGATTCCTTGATTCAAAACGAATCGATTGACCTACAATATTAATACATTTTGTTGAATATTAGAGAAGTTATAGTAATTTATATATTTTGAAAATCATTTTTTATAGTAAAAGGTTTCTCATTCTCATAATTTTAAGTTGATGTGAGAATAGAAAAGTTGTGTTGATTCAAGACGAATCGATTGCCTTATAACATTGATACATTTTATTGAAGAGGAAGGAAGCTATGTAGTGTTGCCGCGATACGATACGATACGATAATCAAGGTCATTATCGTATCGTGTCGCGAAATCATCGTCTGATTATCGTATCGTCATGGACAGTATCGTATCGTATCGTCTATCGTCAATATTATCGACGAGATTATCGTCAATTTCGCGATATTTTTAACATAGAGCGAACAGGGCAATAGAGGGAGATAGGTTGCCCTCCAGAGTCCCCCCTCTCTGTCTAATAGCGGTACGCATTTTCATCACTGAGCCAGCGGTTCAAAAGCTTGCTGGCAAGCTTTATCATGAACGAACTCGGAGAAAAAATTTAAAAGTGTAACCAATAACAACAGTGCCATTAACTTTTTTCCAAAAAAAGATTGCAATTTTTTGTGATGCATTCATTTTGTGATATATATATATATATATATAATTTAAAAAAAGTTAAACAACCACCGCAGGGTACCACTAAGAGCAACTGCC
>CAKNXH010001666.1:209428-252732 GCA_932178445.1 Andricus quercusramuli | reverse complement strand
AAATTCGCAACCCTTTTTCTTTGTCTCAGGTACACAAAGAATATCTAGTTTTCTTACGTGCATAGTTTCTCGTAGTTCTCTTATCTTAAGATCATTCACTCCTCTAGCATTCCAAACACCCAGTCTCCATTCCTCGCCCGAAACACGACCTTTACGTTTACCGTGTGCATGCCTTTGGTCAATCCGAGTTTCAGTCAGTTCCGAGGCTACTTTATTGTTTGTATTATTCATGTTTAGATTGTACTCCCAACTATCACCTGTATGCGCGAGATTTGTTTTGCGAGTCGAAATCGTGTCCGAATTAAGCAGTGATTTGTCTTATGGTGGAGTCAAGCTGTAACGTCAGTGCCACCAAAACTTCTGTTACTGGGGGGCGGGGGGATAAGGACATGAGAAAGGAAAACGAGAGTCTCAATAGGTGGGTGATTTATGCTGAGAAGGTCACCAGCCTTAAGCAGCGTTTTATTAGATAGGAGTCGATATGCTCCCATTTGTCGATTGCCGGCCGACCTCTAAAACACGAGCCAATAACTCTTTTTTTTTTTTTTTTTTTAAATTAAAAGTTTCACTTTAGGTACGCGGTTATAAAATCTTTCATTGAATAAATCTGCGGTAGATGTAAAAAAATCAATCTTAAAAACACAGTATACAATAATGTGGAAATACCAGTCGTCAAGTCCTATATCTACCTCGGTATACCTATACCCGGGTCTGTACTGGGTTACAAAGAAACTCCTTCAGCCATTGGCAAATCCCAGGTGGCTACAGGTACTGTTTTGTCTATCTTATCAAAATATAAAACAGATTCATGGTCGTGTAGAAATAAACTTTTCGGTAGTTTGGTGGAGTCTACTCTTTTTTATGGTATCCAGTTGTGGGGATTGAGGTACATGGATTCGATTGAGAAAGTTCAAACGTCCTTTTTCAAAAAACTTTTACAATTGCCTAGAAGTCTACGAAACGCAGGCCTCAGACTTGAATTAGGTCGCGTAAAATTAGAACACAAGATACTGTCATTGGCTTGGGACTGGATTGTGAGAGTCCTGCAAATGAATGAAAATCGTCTACCCAGGATTTGTTTTCTGAGACAAATCGAATTGCTACCTTCTATGATTGGCAGTATAAAATATAACTGGGCAGCTCAGGTACAGCAGTTGCTGAATCTCATCAACATGGGAGACCTCATTTATAGTCTGGACCCAGATCTATGGATATCAAAAAAAGATGAAGCACTTCAAACCTATTACGAATATCTCAGATTGAATGACATTAATAAATTCGAAAATACAAGATCGTTTTCAGTCTGTATACCCAGGAGTCTTGCCGATCAAACGGCGCTTTACTTAAAATACAGATACCCGTTTCAGATTATCAGGCTATATTGCCAGCTTAGACTCTCAACTAATAGAAGCATCTCATTTTCCTGTAATAAAAATGTATACAGGATCGATCCTAATCAAATCTGTAGTATTTGTAATTAAATGGAAAATGAAACTCTGAGTCACATACTGCTCTCTTGTCCGATTTACAAGGGTCTCCGTAAACATTATTTATCAGGTTTTCCACAACTTTTTGACTTGAATTTAGAAACGGCAATACTGTCACTACTTACGGATATGGATAGAGTAACAATGAAAACTTCATTTCTGTATGTATCTAACTGCCTTAGATTGCGATCATTCTGTGTCAACGAATAACTTTTGTCTTAAACAACGATTCTGCATCAATGAATAACTGTAATGTACGTACTGTATTATATAATTATGTAAGCTCGCTTACTCTAACTAAACATTTAGTTTCAACATTCTCCTTGCGATAAGTGTATATAACTTGATACGCAATAAAGAGTTATTATTATTATATTATTATATAAAAATGTCAAGAAGAGTTCGATCTTTTGCCTTGAGGTAATACAAATTATTTAACTTGTATTTTATTGCCTTGTCTTCGGATTCAAATCGTTCTTTTGATGAGGAAGGAGTTTCTACATAATATACTTGATGAAAACTATGCGCATTAACTGGCTCGAATCCAGGCTGTGTATCTGCGCGATATTTATTCATTAAATTAAGCTCAGAATGGTCGGGATTTTATACGAAGAAAAAAAATTAAGTACTATCACAACAATAACGTGATTTATTTTTTGAATTATTAGTTGTCTAGTCGCAACAGAAAGCAAAGCTCGCTTCATTAATTTCCAGCACGAAATATAATTTTCAAATTTGAATTCACAATATAAATTTGAGATGTTTTTCTCAAGGTCAAACAAGATGAACTTCATTCTAAGAGAATAAGGTGTATCTATAATATATCTATAATTACTCAGTTCTCAAATTTAACATCTTAAGGAACAGTTTATGACTCGAGGTCTGTCTAAACAGTCATGAAAGCAATTTGCCATGAAACATAAAAGTACAAAGCAAGAGTGCTTGTAACTTCATATGCGTGAAATGAATGTGTTCATTTATAACTTATCGCTATATCCACCTTCAAATTAAATTTCTTAATTTCCTGTTCCGGGAATTTTGGGGCATTTTGGATCTCAGATTTCAAGAAATATAGAATTCCCTGAGATTTCAACTATTCTGTTGAAAATCAATTTTTTCATTGTTGGAATATCAACTATAATATTTTTCGTTGAGTATTCATCGTTTTGTTGAAAACTCAACTCTTTTTGTTTGAAGTTTAACCCTTTTTTTTAAACATCGAATATTTGGTTTGAAATTTATCTCAAGAAAGTCAACTATTTCGTTCAAAATTAAGGTATTTTGTGAAAAATGCATCTTTTTTAGTCAAAAATTGAACTGTTTTTTTTTTAAATTCATCTTTCAAGATTCATCATTCGAATTGGACTTCTGGTATTCAAAAAATGATGGTCAGGAAAAATTTGTTAGGGAAAATTCAGGGAACATTCAGGAAATTTTAAGAATGAAGTTTCGCTACCACTCAGTATACAACATTTTGAACATGCTGTCTTTTATTGACACAAGGTTCTTTTTGTAAACAATTCTAGGGTAATTTTAAAAACTACTCGATATCATTAGGATGACTAAGTCCATTCCAAAATTGCAACCTAACTAACTTATTACATATAATACGTAAATATTTATAAAATTATGTTCTACATTTTTTGTAAGAAAGATTTTCCAGGTATCGATATTTGGTCAATCGTAGTCATTTTTAATTACAGGAGGTCTATTAAAAGGTGTCAAAATATTCGAATTTACAATCGTTTATTTACAAAGTACAATCTAATAAATATATAAAGGATACATCCACTAACTATTCACATTTTCGTTGCCTTTTTTGATTCCTTATCAATCTATAAATAATTCCTTTTTTTGGGAAATTTCAATGAAAGGCTCCCTCAAATATACAAATTTATAATACTCTAATTCAAAAAAAGTACAACAGGTGGATTATATTTTTCGTATAAAAGTTAGAAGATTTGTAACATCTTGGGTTAAATTAAGAAATTAGCAAAATATCTTTCATTTTTCTCTTAGATCCTTCAAGGTCTTAATTGGTTACAATAAATATTCATGAAAGTAAGAACTTAAAATTAGATCAAATTCATTAACATTTTCCTAAGTATTGTAGAAATTCAGAAAAATTCACTGAAATATCAATCCTCATAATGTTGTTTATAATTAATAATAATGTGTGCAAAATTGTATAAAATATTAACGATAGCTCACAGGACATTCCGAACTATAATGGCTTTTTCAATTTCCGAAAATTCCTACTTTTTTCTGGGCATCATCAGATCTAATTGGCATTTGAGGGAATATTTTATTAAGATTCTAATACTGAAGATCACTTTAATTATGTAGCAGACAATTATTATCATTTGTCGAAGGCGATGTGGCTCCACTGATACTTTGGACAATCATGCTAAGGCAATCCAGACTACTTCCTGTATTTTGTGAGGTAACTGATTCCCCATTCTCGTATCCTAAAACAAAAAATTAGGGAAATTTTGAAAACAATTATATGATGCAAGATTTTATTTAACTAGAAAAGGAACACGTAATTTTTAAATTAAAATATATAAAATATATAAAATATAATATATATAATATATATAATATATTTATATATTATATATAATATATATAATATATAAACATATAAAATATAAAATCTAATGATTTTTGATTGAAAATAGCAATTTCAGACGGAAAACACTGACATAATCTTAAATTTCTAAAAAATTTCAACCTTTGAAAATCTTTTCCAAACTGTAATGGTTTTTGTTTTGAAATATCGATTTTTTATGTGAAACGCTAACTTCACAAAAAAAAAAAAAAAAATTGATTAGCATTTCGAACTCGAAAGTTCATTGCCTCACGACCCGATTCGGGTAGTGTTTCTAGGTGGATAGATACTACCAGTGTGGGTCCACCACACCCACGACGGGTCAACAACACGCAGTATTCCCCGTACGGTCACCCATCCAAGTACTAACCGCGCCCAACACTGCTTAAATTCAGTTATCTTACGGGAACTGGTGTTTTCAGCGTGGTATCGCCGTTGGCTAACTTCACCAAACATAGTTTAAAACTTATAAACCTTTAAGATGTAGTGATTTTAATTGAACTGCGTTTTGATATGAGACAAGGTGTTAGAAAAGGATGCATTATGTCCTCTTGGCTGTTTCTTACATTCATGGACGAGTGTCGAAGAATGGCCTTCTTCGATGAGGAAGATGTGGATCAATGGACAGTGAAGGTGCGTGGGTTAGCGTTTGCAGACGATAAGGTTGTTATGGCAGACTCAATCAAAAGCTTGCAGAGGATGTTGAGCAGACTGAATACTCTCATAAAGGACGTGGGCCTTACAATTAATGCAAATAAAATAAAAGTTATGGTGTTTGAAGGAAAGTTTGGAAAAACAGTATATGCAACATTGCCCTAAACGATGAGAAGATAGAACAAGTTGATAAGTACGTGTATCTTGGGGGTCTGTTTACTATAAATAACGGAAGAATTGATGGAAAAATAGACAGGCGTATAAACGAGGGTAGAAAAAAGGGTAAAATTATAAGAAATGAAGCTAAAATTGCAATATGTAACATTGTAATTGCGTATGCAATTGTATGCGGTAAAACGCTAATAGACAAAGCAAGTAATGAGAGGATTCTCAAAGAACATGGTGTAGAGGAAACACTGTTTCACAAGAGCGAAAGAACTTTGTTGGGATGCTTTGGTTTCTTTGTATGGTTACGGGAATATGCCATTATTTTTCCAAGATTTAAGACCATCTTTATATGGAAAAGTCTCATTTTTGGTCCCATATCAAATTTTGAAAAAAGCGATTATGTAGTTTATGTAAGAGAATAACTCATTTTTACAGACATCATCAAAATGAAATAAATGAAGAAATTCCTATTAATTGTTATAGGTACAAGTTTCTTTGAACAGTTGAAAATTTTCATAAGTTTGAAGTACTTAGACAAATTTCTGAAAACCTTAGCAATAAAAATATTTCGGGTATTGCTCTTTAACATTTTTTTTCAGATGCATTTTAAATTTTTATCATTAAAAAGTTTCCAAATCGCCAAAAAACTTTTGAGATAATTTATAGAGCTTCTAAAACCGATTTTCAAAATATGATTTTCTCATAGACACAAAATAAACATTCATAAAAATGTAAAAATTTAAAGCGCTTTGAAATATCATTCAGATTATGAAAAAAGATAGAAATTTTTTTTTTATTTCTGCAATTAAAAAAGATTGACACTTCTTAAAGAAGTTTTATATATTCCAGATTGGAACATTAATATAACATTGGATATTATGTTTAATTAATCATTCATTTTGGAAAGGTTTAAATAGTTTATCCAGTAACCTGAATTTTCAAAAAGCTAAATCATTCAAATAAGTCAGAAAAACCTTTTTTTCGGATTCTTCAATTGAATGAGTAGAGAAAACAATGCTTTTTCGGATATATATCTATTGCAAAACAAAGTTTTTCAGTTGAAATTTTATAGTTTTTTAAAATCTATAACAATTAGGAAGACATATTTAATGAGAAGAATAGGAATTTATAATTTTCAACATTTAAACTATTTATGTAAATAACATATTTACATAGTGTATGACTTGTATAGGTTAATTTAAATATTTAAAATGTTTATTTGAATTTGTATCCATTTTATGAAAAAAATATCTTCAACTACTGAGTGAACGTCAACAATTTATGAGCATTTTCAAAAACTGGGCAATTTATGTTTTAAAAGTAATATGCTATTTTATTTTTTTTTAAGATTGTAGTTGAAAAAAAGTTTTCTTTACTAACTTTTCCTACTTTGATTCTATGTTGTGTTATGAATATATTTTCAGCCTTTTTATTTTGGACGACGAAAAACGGCATAATCATCCACTCATGAACACGATTTTGTGGATAATAATCTCTATCGTTGATCATAATTCCAACCAATATTCAGTGTTCATGCTGGATAATGCTTCAGACGCATTACTATGTTATTCATATTAAATTATGAGAATCATCAGTTTCAGAGCGTCACTGTAACTGATTAATTGGCGAATTAGGGAATTTCAAAACGTTTGTTACGAGAAAGTGCTCTATTCAACATGTCACTTCACTTGTGAATTTTTCCTGCAAATTACGTATCCGCATAATCAAAACAATGAAACTGGAATTAATATTTTTCAATATTTATTTATGCAATTAAATCTTAAGATTAATTTGAAATTCTTTGATTTTTCGTCTGTTATAGTTTCGCGATGGAAAAAGCAGTGCCTCATTTAAATTCAAAACATTAAAGAAAGGTCGGGTGCAAATTGCACTGAGGCAGGTGTGCCAAGCACAACATGTTCAAAGCTTTGAGTCTAGGAACTAAATTTGAATTTCTGGAAAGTTAAAAAGATGAATGAAATGGAAAATAAAAGATTTAAATGAGTAGGTTATTTTAACCGCAGCTCGTCGTCCCGAAATTCGGGATGACTAGTGCAATATTTTTCATAAGCTTGGCTAGTCGTCCCGAATTTTCTGGTGAAGGCGGGAAGGAACCCCTGTGACTGGCTATAGAAATAATTTCGGTGAAACACCTACCCCTTTTCTAATGTCTCGTGGGGGCGGGTAGGCACCCCTGTGACTGCCCACATAAATAATATTGGTCCAACCCCCCCTAATTTTTCGGGACGACTAGACACAGCTTATTTTAACATGCTTCAAAGCATGGCTTGATTATGACAAAAATACACTTAACTCCTCTTCAGCGAATAAAATAATAAAATTATGATGAAGCATATTGACTTGCGGGAATTTCTAACTTTGAAAGTTTCTTTCCTCTGAACTTTTCCTACTTTCGTGCTTTTAATCATTTTTATAATCCACCACAATGCGGTTTTTTCATTAAGAAATTTTCAGTTTTGTTACAAGTAGAACATTTTAATTTTTGAAGTTTTTTCTATATTGTCACTTCTATATTACAATTGTGTTTTTCTTCAACTTTCGAGAATTTGTAATAAATTATATAATTCGGTACTTCCTCTATTTAAATATTAGAAACTATTGGTTTTCTATCATATTCTATTCTATTTGCATGTGTATGTGCCTTAAAATAAAAAAATGTCTATGCTATAGTGATGTTTTTTTGTTATACGACGTTGAAAAATAAGAAAAATGAAAAAGTTACGTTTCTTTCGGGGATGGCCCAAATTGAAGATCTTGGCATGTAGATTTGCAATAAAAAATCGAATTTGTTGCATGAATGTGTCGTTTCAATGCAATCAGAGTTCAAATTACCGAAAAAAATTAAACTACTAAAAATATAACTATGAAAAAAACTACGAAAATGTTGCATTTTGGTAATTTGAAATTTCGGGAAATGGAAATTTCGACAATTTAATAATTTCAAACCATTCAAAGAAATTAAAATTATATTATTTTCAAATAGGAGCGTTCATAATTGAATACTTCAAAATTCGAAACTTTTCAATTTGAATAATGAATCAAAAAGAATTCGAAATAGTTAATACATCGAAAAATTATAATTCAGCATTAAAATTGACTGCAGCAATTTTTCTAAGCTCAAAAAATAAATTCTCTGTCTTTTTCCCCATTGAAAATAAAAATTTTCAATTTTAAACCTATAAAATTCATTTGATTGAAAAAAGCGTTAAATATCAACTAATTTCAGACATGAAACATTACAGATATAAAAAAATGTACTATAGAAAGTTGAACATCAAACAAATCCGAACTTCATTAAAACTGAAAAAATGTTAATCACCAAGAATTGCGATATTAAAACTTTTTTATACTTAATTCCTTTGAAATTTACATTATTTCAAGTTAATTGGAATCGCTTCAAAATTAAAAATTTTGATTCAATATGAGAATTTAGGACTTTACTATTGTAACCATTCAAAATTAAAGAAATCACTCAATTACTGAAGTTTCAATTTCAGATAGTTTACTTTTTATTCATGTTTATCCTAAACAGCACAATTTTTTACTTCTCTATTTTAAATCGTTCAATTTTGAACACATCCTTTAGAATTATTATTCATTCTTGAAAATTTCCAATAAAATATGTTGCAATTTTAAATTATTCTTTGTTTGAATCTATAACTAGGTTTAATACGGGCGGGAAATCCATTAGAGAACTCCCCTGGCGCTCAAGCTATAGAGCCTATTGTGCCACAATAATAATCTATAATAATATAATAATATATAATATATAATAATTATATAATCTATAACTAACAAATGGTCAATTTTAAGATATATCGAAAATTAAAAATTAAACAAAATAATACAAAACAAGATTTCCATACGTAAGGAATATTTCCAAATAAAAAAAATGGAATTTTCTATGCCTGGTTCTAAATCTTCTAATTTTTAAGACTTGAATTTGAGAAATTATTGTCTCAATTTTCAATTTCTTTGAATTAATTCTGGAGGAGTTTAATTCAAAATTGTAATTGTACGTTAGAAATGAGAACTAAATAATTTAGATTCTTCAAGTCTTTTAGTATAAAATTCTGCAATTTTGAAATATCTAATGATGAAATTTTTCTGACCAATGAAATATTGATTTTGAATCTAAAATATTGTGAAATTCTGAACCTCCAAAAATAAAGAAATTTCAAACAAAACATTTCCGAATTGAAGTATTTGAAGCAACAAAAATTTAGTTCCAAGGCTTAAAAAATTAAACGTTTTTAAAACTGTGCATTGAAAACCATAATTTGAAATCGAAATCTTTGAAATTTTAGAAATAATAAATACATCAATTATAAGCATCATATCATGTAGCATCAAGTGACATTCAAAGTAAATGAATAGATTTTTTAACTAAAAAATGTGATTTCTGTAGAAACAAAATTACTGTCACTTTTACCATTCAAAATTGAATAATTTCGATTATTGTTACCCTTTAAATTATAATCATACTAAGGAACTTTAGAAATGATTTTTTAAATTCAATGATTTTAATCTCGAATGTAAAATTAATAACCTTGCAATCAATGATGAAGCATTTTCATCAATACGTTTCGAAAATACACAAGTTTAGTTTAGTCTCCATTCTTTTTCCCGGGGAACTGAAAAGTTTCTATAGTGGATGCAAAATGACTTCCTGAAAGTTTGAATAACAAAAAAATGCTCTCAGTTGGCAGAACGGAGACAAGAGTCAAAATCAGGAAAAATTAATTTTTCTTGTTATTTTCAAGCGAAGAGTTTTTTCTGATTCGGGTGAACGGTAAAATTTGCATGCTATGATGATATAAGGGCCTATGTAGTATAGAGCTCATCCAGCTCCAGTTCACAGGGATCAGGAAAAAATATTGACTTCGAAATAATGAGGGGAAAATACCACTTTGGGGTTTTTTACTATATTTGGCACTGTCACTTAAGTTTTCGAACATAAGATAATTTTTGATAAGGTCCATACTGCAGAGGAATTTATTTTATCATAATATACAACTTTCGCATTTAACTTGCATCCAAAAAAAAGTTATTAACCTGGAAATAACGAGAAAAATATAATTTTCCGTGTTTTTACTATTTCGCGGTACTTTAACTTAAATCCCCGAACATAAGATAATTTTTGATAAGGGCTATACTACACAGGCACTGTGTATCATCATAGTATACAATTCTCATTATTCACCTGGATCACAAAAGAAAGTTATGCGCTCGGGCATAACAAGAAAAATAAAACTTTTCGTGATGTTGACCTTAGGCAGCGGCTTGAAAACTGAGAGCACATTTCCTTTTATGCTCAAACTTTCAGTAATTTTTTTCGGCACCCACAATAAACTTTTCAGGCCCCCGGAAAAGAAAAGACCAAAATTGATTTTTTTCGATACACATCAAACTGACGTATACTAATAAGCTATTTGCCCAGAGAAAATTCCTCTTGTGTCACGAGGATGTTTCTTGAAGCAAATTGAGAAAGGATTTTCATTTACATATCTCAAAAAGAATCCTTCAGCAGCAAATATTATCCTTTTGCGACAAACTTCACAATCTTGCAGCCAAATAGTGTTTGTGCGTAAAAAAGATGTTCACGTGGTTCGAAACAAAACAGGCAAGAGGATGATGTTTTTGTTTCGAGACAACTTTTTCTCTGAGTGTCACATTGACATAATAGAAAAAGTTGCGAGACAAGAGACATGCGAAAATTGAGCGGAAACATAAGATTTTTAATCTGGAGAAAAATAGAGACCCTCTAGGGAGAGCTGGGATATGTGAACCCTCACCACTCGACTAGGGCCAAACGGAATACGGAAGTATTAAGGTTGGAATTTGTTATTAATTTATTATCAAATATTTGGTTTGAAAGAAAAACGAATATAAATTTAAATTTAGAGGTGCGCACTAAGAAGGTCTTCTGTATTGCGGTTGGCCCTACCAATCAGAAACGACGCTCACGGGTCCCAACATTCATTTGAAGATCTCTAGACAGAATGAATGAATGATGAATTATCATGTAATAATCACAACTGAAAGAAGCGAGGATGATAAGTTTCCATAAACTTAATTGTGTGCAGGGTTGATGTTTATGAGATTCTTATCAGATATGATTGTCATCCAATAATTTGAAAGCATCAGTGGATAAGCCTTCCAAGATTTCAGCTTGTTCTTTCAATTTGAAGCGATAAAGACATTTAGTACATTTAATACTCTTAGACTAAAGCACTTGACGGGTATAGTGGGAAGTCTTGTAGGACAGAAAGTAGAAGTAATACTGACCTACCACCACCCACCTACAAGATGAGGCTTTCCTCGGATAAAGTTATGCCGGGTAGGCCGAACCGAGTAACGAGAAGGAATAAAATATGAATAAAAGGAATTAGAGAGTGTGGGAGAGAGAAAGAGAAATTCGGGGATGGAGAGAACGTGAATCTATTAATATTAGAAAGATGAATTTGCCGACAGATGCGAGCAACGTTGGAGGCATGAGGGAAAAAAGCGCTGGACAAGATCGTTGATGCCACCTGGCTGATGAGAAAAGCATAACTCGATCGGAAAAGGATTTTCACCAAAGGATGGGAAAATTTATTACACGCTCTTGGCACTATACGGGGTTTATATTGAAATTTCTCTGCAAATTTTGCCTGTGATAAATAAGTTAATTAGGGGCTGTATAAACCACATTAAGTCAGTTGCCAATATGCCTACGCGACCGTGTGATGAGTTATAAGCTTCGTCAATGAACAAAAAATAACTAAAAATATTAAAACAGGCTTCACAACACAAAATGCTGTCAAAAGAGGTGGAATAGTAGAACAAATCCATTCTAATAAAATTAATGTTAATACCATATATTTAATTCAATATGAAACGCTTCAAATTCCTAAGATTGCAAGTAGAAATATACTGCTTTTCCAACAAATCAGTTGAATCTTTAACCCGAAAAGATTTTCCACCAAAAAGAATGATTTTTAAACCCAAAAAGACGCACTTTCAACAACGAGATGATTCTTAATCAAACAGTTGCATTAAAAACCAAACAGTTGAACTTTTAAGCAGAAGATATGAATTTTCAAAAAAATAACAAAACTCTCAACAAAACAATTAGATTTTTATCCAAATATATATCTGAATTTTTAGCCTAAAAAGATGAATTTTGAAAATTTTATTATTAATAAAAGGCGAATTTTAAACGAAATACATGAATTTCCAAACCAATAACTTGCATTTGCAAATAAGAAAGATAAGTTTTCAATCGTTAAATGTTCAGTTAAAAAAATTAATTTTCAATAATAACAAAAAATATCCAGCGACTTGAATTCGAAAAATACGAATTTTCAACAAAATAGTTGAATCCTCAATGAAGAAGACAAATTTTCAACAAATAAGATTAATATTTTTAATCAAAAAAATGGAATAGTCAGTAGAAGAGTTGAATTTTGAAACAATCAAATACATTTGTAACACAGTTGATCAACTTTCAATCAAGTAGTTCAGTTGTCAACGAAAAAAGATGAATTTTCAATGACAAATTTGATAGTTGAATTTTTAGCAAAGTGGTTCAACTTTCAAGTAAGTAGTTAAATTTTCAATGAAGAAGATTTATTTTTTACTAAAGTAGATGAATTTTCAACAAAATATTTGAATTATCAACCATGTTATTGAATTTTCAACTGAAAATGATCAGTTTTCAACTAATAATGGAATAGTTAAATTTTCAGTTAAAAAATTAATTCAAAATAAAAACTAATTCAAACAAAGAGATGAATCTTCAACCAAGAACATTAATTTTCAAAAAAGTAGTTAAACTTTCAGTCGAGTATAGTTTAATTTCTGACCATCAAATACTAGCTCTAGCGAGATGAATTTCAAACCAAAAATATAATAAACTTCCCAACCAAAAATAGTTGGATTCTCTTATTCGATTCTATTAATTTAGTTCGAATTCAAGCAAAAAAAAACGAAAAAAAACGATAAAAAGGGGAAATTCCTTGGAAACAGGGGGAAGAAGAAGAACTCTTGTAAAAAAAGGGGAAAAGAGTGTGAAGTTTGAAATATAAAAATGATTTTCAAACTTATTAAATTATTATTGAATTGTACCGTTGCAGGGCCATCTTTCGCAAAAGTCACAAAATTTGTTCAAATTTATCATCAGAAGACGTACTGAATGTTATCTCAGTTCGTATCTTCACCTCCACTGGAACATTCTTCCATCTCTATTACCAATGACTGAGAGGAAATTTACTGAGTTAATTTTTTGTGGGTTTTTATACACATTTATTTTTATACCTTGTATAAATTGTGAATCATTTCTTATGAATCATTTTTGCGAATGCCAAACTAACGGATTCATTCGTTTTCAGAGAATCGGTGTAAGTAATCGGTAACATTAATTTTATATGTCACTCCATTAGTACGCCAGTAAACTTTATGTTTTAAAAGTCACCACCTTGGAATGAAATTCAGGAAGCCAGGCTGAAACCCTCCACTGCCCACGTGAAATTTCTCTATCAGTCAGTCTAGCCTAAACTTCTTGTCATTCGTTTTTTGATAGTTTCATCTTCATAGTTTTCCCCATTTTTTCCTAGAATATAAATTAGAATATTCTGACCAACTTTATTTATTATCCTGGAGAAGTACATTTTAGGGTTAACAACCTAGAGAGTTTAAATTTAACTCTCCGCTGGTTCTCAATTTTTTCATTTTTCCACGTACGGAATCTTACGAGTCTTCCCCCTTCAAAAAATGAAATGATTCTTCTTTTTTTTTTAATTTGGTACTTTCTAATATTTTAACTTTTTTTCGAAAAAAATTTGCTCAAAGATTGAGAGTGATCACGTGTTATATTTTTTCCTCAAATATAAAATTCACCCCTGCTGGTTATTCCGGGGACATGCCATCATGATGTTACCAAATAGATCACATATGAAAGTATGATCTTCTATGGAAAATCTAAAACCTGTATTTTAGATTTTGGGTCACAAACACGCCAAATGACGACAAAAGGCGGTTTATTAAATGACAGACTTCACCATTTTTGCCCAATTCTCTTGATTTTCCGATTTTGTAACGAATCTCTCTGTTTCCCCTATTTCCAAAGAAATTTCTCTTCTTCACGTTTCTTCGCTTAAAAGAGAACTCAATTAATAGAACCCAGTAAAAAATCCAAGTACTTTTGGTTGAAAGTTTGTTCTTTTTAGTTGAAAAGTCTACCATCATATTTTTGGTCTAAAATTCATCTCTCTTGGTTGAAAATTATAATAATTGATGAAAAATGTAATTATTTTATTGAGAATCCAGCTATTTTGAGAAATACATATTTTTCTGTCTAAAGCTATTTCGACAATTCGACTATTTTTTAAAAAAGACGTGTTTTTTTGTTGAAAATTCAACTTTTTTCTTGAACTTCCGGTTCCTTCTTATAGAAAATTCATATCTTGGTGGAAAAGTTATCTTCTTTTTTTTGAAAATTCATGTTTATTAGTTGAAAGCTCAACTGTTTTAATTTAGTTGAAATTGGTTTTTGGTAGAAGTGTAATATTTTCTGTCTGAATATTCGATCATTGGTTGATAATTTATCTTGGTAGGTTGAAAATTAAACTACATTTCTCATTCAAAATTTAACTTTTTTGGAAAATTCATCTCTTTTGCTTGAAAGTTCAACATTTAAATGAAAATCTAACTGTTTGATTGAAAGTGAATTTTCCTGTGGAAAATTAACTTTTTTGTTAAAAATTCATTTTTTTTCTTGGGTTTCAGAGTCAAATGTTTTTCAAAACATTTGACCTTTGAGCTAGAAAACTCAGATATTTTGTTGAAAATTCGTCTTTTTGGTTGCAAATTCATCTATCTTTGTTGGAAATGAACTCTTTTGGTTGGATATTCATCTTTTCATTCGTAAGAGTCAAATTTTTTCAAAACAAACAACTTTTCAGCAAGAAAACTCAGCTTTTTGGTGGAAACTCGTCTTTTTAAGTTAACCCTATGTTAATCTTATTTAAAAGAATTCATTACCCTATTACTGTCCTGTTTTCTTGAAAAATCACACTATTTCTCCTTTCTTGAGAGGATTTTGAGCGGTTTTAATCTCCTCAAAATTTAAATAATAAAGCAATTAGTATTGGATAATGAATATTATGAACGCTTGAAGAAAGTCCACCGGGAAAATGTAATTTTTGACCGGAAAAGCTGAAAATGGCTTGGATTTTTTTCTAAGTTTGTGTAGCCATATCCTGAGGAATCTTTATCATGATTTAAAAAAAATAATAAAGGTTCACCATAACTTTGTAGAAAATGATATTCTTTTAACCATCCTAGTATTTATTGAATTTTTCAAATCAAAATTGAAAAAATGTTGAAAATTTTCTTTTTTCTGGATGTTCTTTAATACTGTGTACTGTACTTTACTGTAAAAAACGAGATCTCTTGAAAGACATCTTCTTAGGGTGTACGTTTTTCCGTGGAGAGTAGGTCGCTATAATATTAATGAACGTCATTTCTAGCGCTCTGAGGTACCCGGGGCAAAGAAGCTCTTTCGACCCTTAAGCATAAATTATACATAAACATAAGTTGAAGTTACTTTTTTAATTTTTTATTTTCACACAGGTTCCATTACATACGCACTTTGTACCGTTACATACTTAACAAGTTAGTGAAGTTAAATTAAGTTTTAAAGAATTCGAATCAAACTAAACCTTTTTTGTTACACCTGAACTTGAATTAGTCATGTATCTCTCTCAGGACCCGCTCGAAAACTATACGTCACGCTATTTTTAAATTTGTGTACACCTCTTTCCTCCTTCGTCACAGATCATCACACAAAACTTGAACCCCCAGGGTGAGGTCACAATTACGACGCCCCCCCCCCCGCCCTTGAGTCAACAATGAAATAGTTGAATCTTCAATACAAAATGATGCATTTTTTCTAGTAGACACATGAATTATTATCAACTTGAAAAGTTGAATTTAAACAAAAATAATTTTAAACCAATCAGATGCATGTTGAACTAAAAAGTGGAACTTTCAATCAAAAGAGATGAATTTTCAACAAAATTGTTGAATTTTCAACCAAATAGTGGAATTTTCAAGCAAAAGAGACTAATTTTTTAGGAGGTGGTTGAATTCTCAAAAAATAATAATAATAATAATTTCCAATTTGGAAACATGAATTTCCAACCAAAAATATGATTTTTCTACCATAAAATATGAATTTCTAACAAACTAGTTGAATGTTCAATTAAATAATTTTATTTTCAACAAAATAGGTGAATTTTTAACCTCATATAGTTGAATTTTCAATCCAACATTTTAGTTAGAAATTTCAAGCAAGAAGGGCGAATTTTGAACGAAATAGTTAAATTTTTAACCTACAGAGATTAATTCTTAACCAAGTTGTCGAATAAAAAAGAACTGAACCAAGAGCAGTTTTCTTTTGAAATAAATAGGTAAATATTCAAGTCTAAAAGGTAACTTTTTTTGGAAGCCAGTTGAATTTTGAATCGAAAAGGACAAATTTCCTTTCCTAAAACAAAATTTCCTTTCCTTTCTAACAAAGAAGTTAAATTTTTGACCAAAAAATATAATCTTTTTAAAGAGAAGTTTAAATTCCAACCAAGTACTTCAATTTCTAATCAAGAAAGATTAAATCCTCTGGATAAATATAATAATTGATATTTCTGCAAAAAAAAAAAGATTTTCATTTTAAACAAGAAGTCTTGAATTCAACTACAAAATATTAATTTCCAACAAAATATGTAATAGATGATATTTGAAAAAAAATCATTTTAAATATAGAACAGTTAAATTGAACCAAAAAAAGATGAATTTGCAACAAATTAGTTGAATCTTTTACCAAAACAGATTATATTTT
Organism: Andricus quercusramuli; assembly: GCA_932178445.1. Classification (NCBI taxonomy): domain Eukaryota; kingdom Metazoa; phylum Arthropoda; class Insecta; order Hymenoptera; family Cynipidae; genus Andricus; species Andricus quercusramuli. The sequence goes on along the minus strand of CAKNXH010001666.1, from coordinate 235,913 downwards.
AACCAAATTGTTGTATTTTTGAATAAAAAAATAACATTACTATTGCAGAAGATGAATGATCAAACCACATAGACAGATTTTTAACAAAAGAGATGAATTTTTAACAGACAGATTTCTCAGTCTAAAGTAAAAAAATCTCACTTGAATTCTTGAACTTACAAGCCAAAAAGGCGCATTCTCTACAAAACAGTTGAATTTTCTACCCGAAAATATAAATTTTCAACCAAGAAGTTTAATTTTAAACTAAAAACTATCAATTTTCAACAAAAAATGTAATATTCAAGTTTAAAGTTCAAAAAATTTATTTTCAAACAAAAAAAATTGTTCAACAGATTATATAAATTTTCTACGAAGAAAAAAAGAAAAAATTGATTAGCAGTTCGAACTCGAAAGTTCATTGCCTCACTACCCGATTCGGGTAGTGTTTCTAGGTGGATAAATACTACCAGTGTGGGTCCACCACACCAACGACGGGCCAACACCACGCAGTATTCCGAACGGTCACCCATCCAAGTACTAACCACGCCCAACTTTCAACTGTGTACTTAACTTTTCAGTTAGGATTTTTCTACTAAATAAGACAAATTTTGTACAAAAAATTTTAATTTTCAACCAAGGAGGTGAATTTTCAACTGAAAATGGTCAATTCTTAATCAATGATAGAATAGTCAGAATTTCCTGAAACATGTATTTTGTTAACGGCCCCCAACCAATAAAATAATTCTTTAAGAAGGTAGTTCAGCTTTCAAATAGTTGAATTTTCAATTAGGAAGATTATTTTCCTACTGAAAAACACAAATGTTCAACAAAATACAAGAATTTTCAAACAAGTAGTTTAATTTTCAACCAGATGTAAATTCTGAACCAAAAATTTGATAGCAGACTTTTCAATAAAGAATAATTAACTTTCAACTGAAAAAATTACAATTTTATTATTCGGTTTTATTAATTCAGACGAGAAGAAGTGGAAAAAGTGGAGGTTTTTCGAAAACGGGGGGAAAAAGGAATTCTTCAAAAAAGAGAAAAAGAGAGGAATAAGGAAAGTGTATAAAGTCTGTAATTAGATGCTTCACTTGTAAAATTAAAGTACTAATTTTAATTTTTTCAAGCATGTCAAAAATTATTATTCACATTTATAGTTTACATCGCAATGTGACGTGGTTTTGGAACTACCCCTCACAAAATAAATCTCAACATGAAAATAATTGTGACAGAACAGATAAATCGCCTGACAAAGCTAGGAGGCTCATTAGATTCAATGTGATTTATCCTAGACGACCTAGACCGTATAACCCATTCTGAGTATTAAATCAGCCAAAATTGTTTGCTGAATGGTCAGAGAATCTCAAGCAGAGAGTGGTTCTGAAAACCATAGTTTCCTCTTGTGTACCATAGCGACATAGCCCCTAGGCCGTAGGGTAGGGCGTAGGTATGTAATTGAGGTTTCCCGGTCACTGCCTTCTAAAGTCACTGCGATTATCGTGTCCACAGAAATTTGGCAGAGCCCCTTTTCCACTGAGAAGCAATTTAATCAGCCCGATAAATCGTCTCTTTTAGTCGTAACATCTCGTAAAGTTAGGTAAGCGCATGATAAAAATAACTGGTCAAGTTGCGGATGAAGCAATGTATGTGTACAAGAGATGTATTTGAAAACGGAAGTGTCCCTATGTATATTTGATATATTTATATATAGTATAGACAAGACTGCTACTGGATACACGTCGATTCACAACGCTTGTGCGTGAATTAAGAGCTGCTTGCTGCATTGCATTATGAATCATCGACCTAACTTATAAGATCCTCAAGCCAGCCCTAACCGACCTCCATCGCGCAATAATTCATTGCCACATTAAACGCCTATTTCACGGCCTAATTTGTACACCCGTTTCATTTTATTATATGGGTGATTCTCCCGAAATCATAATTTTACAGGGAAGAAACCTTAGAAAAAAATAATACACATAAACCTTTTATAATACGTTCCATTGAACATATTATGAATTTCCCTTGAAGATCAATTTTCTTCTGATGAGAGCTGTATGAAACTTTTTTCCAGCGCATATTTAATCCCAATAAAAGCTTTACTGTGCGTAAAAATTTTGGTAGGGTAAGGGAATCAGGAAAAAGGAAAAATATGGCTATATCTGTAATTAAATTAATGGAGAAATATGAGAAGAACGAGAAGTGATCCTTCGTAAAGTAAAGTTGTTTCTAAAAAGGGCCGTTTGGTATGCTGTCAATAGCAGATTAATAAATAATATGAATGATTTTCTTGTGTTTGATGATACTTTTTCCTCGTGGAAGTTTTCAGTTAAGTCTAAAGCAGCAAAGATAGTTTGTGGTACATCACTTTCTTCATGAACAAACCTACGAGAAATCGCTAAACCATATTGAGTATCTCTGAATTTCGTTGGTGGTTTTACATCCTGAATCTTGGCATTATTCTCGTCATCACATTTCAAAGGTTCTTGTTCTTTCAAAATATCCAATAGCTCACTATCTGTGTGTGATGTAGCATTATTAAATTAGTATCTACACCAACAAAATCTTCAAAGTTCATATCTGTGAATCCTGATCTCCTTTGTAGATCAGTTCACTCTTCAGAAATATCATCCGTAAAATGTTCGACCTCTTCTTGTGACACCAGTCCAAGATTTCTTTAAATCAAAAATGGCATCCAACAAATTCAAATCAGGTACAACCTTTTTCTCATCCGAAGCCTTAAGCAATCTTCTTATGATTCTCTTTCGGTAATTAACTTTAATGTTTTTGATAATTCCTTGATCCATTTGTTGCAATTTTGCACTGACATTCTGTGGTGAGTAAACTTGAAGTGTTTGCATCAAGACATTCGGACAATAATCCACAAATCGAAGAACTTTCCGATTGTCTCGTCAGAATTCGTGATCAATTTTATGAACCCAGTCTTCGTGTACCAAACTGGTCTTTCCAGATTTTTTATTGTTCGTGTAAAGCACTATGAAACATTTTGTATTCTTTGATTTGCTTATTACCAATAACTTTTGCTTGTCTAAGCATGTTAATTACTTACTGCGTACTTCGAGTTACAGAGGTTGTCATAACGGAATTATCATAAAAATCATCATCGAGGAATTCGAATTATCGAACTTTGAATTATCGCGAAATATTACAATGGGAAACTCCGAGTTTCAGTCAGAAGCTAAGAAAACGTTCGAATTATCGGAAGTTTGTATAATAGAGGTTCGTTTCATCAAAATTTCACTGTAGTATATTATGCACCAAGGTAAGCGAGCAATCTTGAGCCGGATACGAGCACTGAAAATATATACTCGTTAATAAGGGCCCCTCAACCTCACGATTCATACGATATTTTATATAACCAATCCATGAATATGGTCGTTTTTTCATGCCTGTGGAGCCAATATTAAGTGCCACTTTTCAAGGTCATATGCATGTTATATCCATACATGTCGTCAAAAATGATTACGTCATCGATATATAATAGCTAATGAATATCAGAATAAATATAATGTATGTTACTTTTTCTATAATTTGCGGAAAAGTGCCAGTTTTTTCACCTGTTTTTGGTGTAAAAAGTGACCGATTTTTTATCGATATCGTGGCGCATGCGTAGTGCCGACCTTTCCTGGCAACAGTGAAAAAAGTGGATGGATGCAGTGGAAAAAGTAAATGGACGCAGTGACAAAAATGAGGCACAGTGAAATAAGTGAATAAAGTGCAAACTACTTCGTGTTACTCCGGGTGTGTTCGTGCTGCTTGGGTGTGCTTGTGCATCGTGCGTAGCCAACTTCATTCTATTTTCCGAATCCGTCCCTAACCTAAAACGCCGTCAGTTTCTCCGAAAATACGGTGTTATTGTTGCGTCAATCGACAAAAAATCGCCTTCTTTTTACACAAAAAACAGGTAAACAAAAACTGGCACTTTTTAAACACATTATAGAAAAAGTATCGTGTCCCGTACATTGAAAAAGTGACGATTTAAAACTCGTGTGATAGCCACCCTCGTTTTAAATCTCTCCCTTTTTCAACTTGTAGCACAATATACTATTATTAATGATTATAAAAGTATTACTTTTAATTTAGTGTAGTGTCGTACAGGTTAGGACACTGTATAGGTTGGTACAACTCGTTTTTCTCAATTTCTTTGCACTGGTGCCACCTGTTATAATTGGCACATATTGGTATCAATGGTAATACTAATATATTATTATATTATGTGACAGTAATAACAGGTGGCACCAGTGCAAAGAACTGGAGAAAGACGCACTGTCCCAACCTATTCAGTGTCTCAACCTGTACAACACTCCCCTATCTAATGATAATAATATCTTATTAAGATGTTACGAACGTACAATAAATTAACAAAATTCCTATCTAATCACAGAATTCGCAGTCTTTCCACCTTTTCTTGTTTTTCCACTTAAAAGCCAACTGAATTGATAGAACTCAATAAGAAAAAAATCCAACTATTTTTGGTTGAAAGTTCATTCTTTTCGGTAGAAAAATCTACTCTTATATTTCTAGTTAAGACGTCATCTTCTTCAGATAAAAATTCTATAATTCGCTTCAAAAATTTATTATTTTGTTGAAAATTTAACAATTTTGATAAAAAGCCATCCTCTTTTTTCTAAAATTCAACTGTATCAGGGAAAATTCATCTTTTTGGATTAAATATGCAACATTTGGTATAAAATTCAACTTTTTTGTCAAAAGTTGAACTACTTTATGAAAAGAAATTTTTTAAATAGTAAAGTCATCATTTTATTTTAAAATTTATTTATTTGGTTAAAAATTTAACTATTTAGTTCAAATTAAAGCTGTTTGGTTGGAAATTAACTTTTTTGTTGAGGATTCATATTTTGGTGTAGAAAATTTCATTATTATATGTGAGGTGAGCCGAAGAAAGGGGGCTTTACTCTGAAAAGTAAGATTTTTCAGGGCGAGCGGTCGAAGTCGACCGGATAGACGTGACATTTAGAAGAGAGGGAAGACTCACGAAATCTTCCCTCTTCACTTACAACTGCGTTCTCACGAGAAAAGAGATAGGTCGAAGACGCAGCTCACGGACCGGTATATATGAGACGCGGAGATGTAGTGGTGAGTGGTGGGAGGCGTTTCACGGGATCTCGCGCTCTCGAGCGAAAGCCTGCTATCTCGGGTACCTAACAACTCAATTATTAGCAATGATAACGCTCGAAAAATTTTTCCGATGATTTCATTAAAAAGAGCAACTTAAAAACTATCGAAAGTTGTAAAAACCTGGATTTCGATTTTCTTAAGAGTAAGCCCGCTTTCTTCGACGCACGTCATACATATAGAAATCTCGTCTTTTTGGCTTAAGAATTCAACAATTTGATAGAAAATTCAACTGTTTTGTAGAAAAGTCATTTTCTTTGTTTCATTGAAAAATAATTGTTTTCAATAAAAATTTAACCATTCTATTTTCGATTGAAAAAGATTTTTTTACAGTTCGAAAATTCAACTTTTTGGTTGAAAATTTATGTAATTGTGGAGAATTAATTTCCTAGGTTGAAAACTCATCTATTTGGTTGAAAATTAATGTATTTTGTTGAGAATTCGTGTTTTTTAGTGGAAATTTGATCTTCTTGGTTAAACATTCACGTGTTTACTATTTCAGTTCACTTTAGTAGAGGATGGCATGCTTATTACATGCCAGAGAAATTATATTTGGGGGTCGAATACAGAAAAAAATTGATAATATAATAAAAGAGGTATATATATATTTTTTTTTCTATGATTATCTCAGAATATTATTAACTAACATAATCTGGAAAATATCCCAAAAATTGTAGCAAATATTGGAGTAAAAATAAATTACAGGCAAAATGATCATTTCGGGAGAATCACCCATATATTGCCAGTTTATTCTGTCCGAATCCCGCACCAACTTCTATCTCGTGAAATATATTTCCAAATTCATATTATTCCCGTGCCAGATTTGCATCAGTATCAAAACTTCAATATTTTTGAATCACAAAGTAAACTCAGAAGGTTTGCAGACCAGATTAATTTTTCCAGTGAACTGAACTGATGAAACTGAAATTTAGATTTTAACTACACGGAAGAAAAGTTGACTGTCTTGCATAATTTTTTATTTAAATACGACTTTTAGTGGCGGTTTTCAGTTGTTTTATCTATTTGAAAAGATTACGAATTTCTGCGCCATCAATTTTGTAAATAAACATTTCCAAATAAGTTATTTTATTTAATGATGAAATTTATTTCTAAATGTTTCTAAACATTACTGAGTACCAGAGTTTCAATTACAAATTTTTTCATACTTTTGAAGAGATAAAAAAATGAAATTATGCTTCCAAAATTAGTTGGAATCCATCAAAATTCCGCGAAATCCCTTCAAACCCTTTGAAATTTGAAATTCCTTGAAATCTCTTGAATTACTTCGGAAACGTTAATAATTTTTAAAAACTTTTGAAGCCCAAACGTATCTTCTGAAGTCTTTTAAAAGTTTGTGAAATCTTTAGAAATCATTTAGATCTCAATACCAAGTGTCCATTTAAAATTTGAATGATCAATCCATCGGTATTAAACCATTAACGGCAATAAATAATTTTGTTTTATTTAATGAATTAAAGTTCTATTCTCTTATCAAAGTATATAATTCAAGATCTGTATTTGCAACATTAATGAAATATTTTGCCACCACAAATTAACAGTTGTAAACAATTTGGAAGTTAACAGCGGTTATTATTCTTGATTTCAAATGTAATAAATGAAGCAATTTTAAGTCGTTAGAAGTCAATCAGGTTCTAAACAAAAATGTGTGCGAGATTTTTGATACATTTTGTTACCCCACTTCTTTGAAATAGATATTCCATTGATGTAAGTTATTTTACTAATTTTATTGCTTCTAGATCATTCTGAGAAATCTATACCTCCTTCCCCACATTACTATTTTCCAACCGAGCAACTCACGCCTACCCCGAAAGGGAAATGGCTTAATGGTATAATAATAATAATATAATAAAAGTTTTTCGAAAAAGGATATAACTGACTTTTTAAGACCTTTCTTGTCTAATTCCTTACATGACTTTCTAAATATCTCATCTTTCCAAGTGGAGTGAAGGAAAATATCCATCTTGTAACCTGATGTGTGAAATATTTCCTGTTCTTTTTCTCCCAGGGGTAAAAGGGGAGTCTGAAAGCAGTGATCCATCACACTCATATTCTCTTGTTTCATTCATGCACTGTCTCAATTAGGGTTGCCACTCTCATAGCTTTTTTTACAACCTTTTATTTGACTTGCCATGAGGGTGTGTGTGTTTGGATGTATGTATCTATGTGAGGGTCAAATCTTGTATTCCAATTTTGACAAATTTCCCCATATCTAATCGACTGAAAACTTTGCACCGCACCCTATGTTAAGATTTTTCAGAGGAGAGTCAGGGTGACATCAAAACTTCATTTTCAAAATTCCCTAACTTTTCCCTAAATTTATAATTTTTTGATTTCAAATTTATTTATTTCGGCGAATTTTCTACCTACGAAAATGAGTTTCAATCAAATCATCGAATTTTCAAACAAAACTTTTCGACCAAAAAAGATGACTTTTTTACAAAATACTAGAATTTTCAACGAAATAATTACATTTCCAATAAAAGATTTGAATTTTCAATTAAATACTGGAATTTTTGACATACGAAGATGAATTTTCAACCCGATAGTCGAATATTAAATCGAAAAAGAATAAAATATAATAACTATACTTCTTTCCAATAGTTGAATTTTCAACAAAAAGATGAATTTTCTACCAAATATACGAATTACAAAAAAAATAGTTGCATTTTAAACAAAACAGAAAGGTTTTCAACCAGAAATGGAAAAGTAAATTTTTCGGCTAAAAAATCAGTTTAAAACAAAATACAAACAAATTTTCAACAAAATAATCAAATTTTCAACCAGAGAGAAGAATTTCAATGAAAGGGAGAGATGAAGACTATATAAGATTCTATATGAAGACTATATGAGAGATGAAACTAAAATTATGATTCCGAAACCAGAAAAATAATTAATTTTTGACAAGAGTTTAACTCTTAGCACAGAAGATAAATTTTCTAACCAAAGAGACGAATTTTCAACAAAGAAATATTATTTAGTCAAGAAAGAAGAAAAACTTTATCCAAATTGTTGAGTTTTCAAGTCAAAAGATGATTTTTTTGGAAGAAATATTTTTTTTACAAAAAAGTTAAGTTTCAACTAAACAGTTACATTTTTAGCCAAAAGAGGGGAAACATCAACCAAAAAAAATTATATTTATACCAAAAAAGATGAATTTTCAACTAAGAAAGATACATTTCCAACAAAAAATGGAAAAGTTACATTTCAACCAAGTGCTTCTATCTTCAACCAGGTAACCCAGATGAATTCTCAAGGAATAATATTTTAGCAGATATTTCAACGAGAAAAGATTTAAATTTGTAATAATAAATCGTTGAGTTCAACCAAAAAAGACGAATTTTCAAACAAAATAGTGAAATCATCAACCAATGATGTTGAATTTTCTACCAGAAAAGAAGAATTTTGTTTCTTTTTAGTATATTTCAATACATTTCTTGGAAAATAATCATAAAATATGCAGAGCTAATTTCGAGACTGGCTCTCAGAAAAGTTGATTCCTTTCTCACATCCGTTTATTTATACGTATTTGAAACAGCATACAAGAAACCATAGTTTCTTCAAAATGCATTTAGAATTTAATAAAAAGAAAAGCAAATAAAAGGTAGTAAAATTAAAGAAAGAAAAACCGTAAAGAGTTACGAGAGAACATTTCATTGCTGGCATAAGGATATTGAATCGTCTCTCGTAATGTCCCTCTTTATAGAGTCAAGGTAGAAATAATAAGTTATGAATGACAAAAAAAAACAATGAAAAAATAGAGAGTCCAAAGTGTTCAAGAAATTTTTGGAAAAGTTTTAATAATTAGAATAGGTCAATGTACGTTAATTCCGGTCCTATGTCGAAATGACGGACGATCCTTTTATCTGCCCTCAGCGATTATAAGCGAAAAAAGTAAAAAAAAAAATCAGCGTTTGAAGACTGCTGTGATAAACGATCTTGCGTTCAATACCCCAAGAGAGAAAAGTGAAAAAAGAAAAAAGGAAAGATTGAAAGGTATCTTGAAAAATGTTCTCTACTCTGCATTTTCAACTGAAACAGAATCAGCTGTCTCTCGATACCAGCAGATAGACAGCAGATAGACAGCTATAATTCTATAAATTGGGCAATGATTGGTGACAAACTTCAGATTATCGCGACAAATTAATTTTTAAAACTATCTTGCAAGGAAGCCTGACAATAATTGTGAATTTGAGTTTCAATTCATAATTTTTTCAATAAAAGTTCATTGCCTGAATATTAGGTTTGCAAAGCATTATAATTAAAAAATTTACTTAAAATCTGACGAATTCTTTTTGAGAATTTTGCAAATTTAAAATTTTGACAGAAATGTTAAGAACATTAGTTTCTTCTCTTGAAACCTTTCTATATTCGTGAAATTTTCGTTCAAAATCTTCGAAAATCTACATTTTGTTTTGATTTTTTTTTAAATATTCTACTCAAGTTTTGTTCTAAAATGTTTTAATCTTGGAAAATTGTAAAATTTTGCTTCAAAATCATTTATAATATTTTAGGGCAATTTTGGGAATCTCAGACGATGTTTTGAATTTTGTTTGTTCTACTAAAATTAATTTTTTTAAAAGAAAAATCCTTTGGAAACGAAATTTTTTGCAATCTTGGAATTAAAATTTCTATTTCCAATCCTTTCAAAAGTTCTATACTCCCTAAATATATTTTTAAATAATTAGAATTATTTCTACAACTTTCTTGAAGTAAACAATTCCCGTAAAATATTTTTAAATGGTTTGAGACCAGCTTGAAGCTGTAACTCGCCCTTTGAGTTTTTATTGTATCTCTCTCTGATATGTATCTACATATTCTTCTTTTTACGATCTCAATAAAGGTTTATTATTATTATTATTTTCAGAAATATGGAAAATCTTTCGAAATCTTTTCAAATGTTCTTTCAAAAGTAATTTTGCAAAGTGAAACTTCATTTTTAATTATCCTAGGAATTTCAAGCAAATTTTCTCATTGAATGAAACCTTAAAAAACTCTTAAAAAGCTTCTTTTTTTGAAAACTTTAAAATTTTAAGAATTTGACGTCTTTTCAAGTTTAGAAATGTTTTGAAATCTATTTCAATTTTCACTTATAATTCATTTTCTAATATAAAAAATCATTGTCGGAGTAGTGTTATGAAACAAGTGTGTCATTTAAATAAATAACACGAGAATTCTAGATCAATCTAAGAAATAAAAGATAAAAAGACCAATCTAAAAAAAACCTTCTAACCCACATTACTCCTTACCTCACCGAGCAAGTTACGCCTACCCCGAATGGAAAATGGCCTAATGGTACAGTAATAATAATAATTTAAAATTTTCCCATAAATCTCAAGAAAAGTTGATTATACTCTAGGTAACTATTCAAATTCTTAAAAAGCGTGTAAATTTGTTTGTTAAATCTTCTAAGAACTACATTTTATGAAAAAAAATTTCAATCGTTCCAAGATTTAAATTATTTTCGAATCTTCTTAAAACTTCTAAGTAACTTTTGAACCAAACCTGAATTATTTAGTGTTCATAAAATTGTTTAGATTGCAAAACATTAAAAAGATTGTCTTACTACACGCAACTCTCGGTTTAGCCATTCTCGGCTTAGTAATTCCTAGAACGCACTTTCTCAATTCAAGGGGCGAGAGACAAACAATTGCGATTCTCGCCTCGGAAGGGCCACAGTGCACGAGTACTCAGTCGAATATATTGCGCAATATTATCCATTCCAAATGAAAAAGTTTCATGCGGCCCCAACTATTTACGTTTTAACACTTCTGGTTTAGACACAATTGTTCTTCCCGGCAGCACCCGACTCTGAGGTTAAACCGAGAGTCGGGTGTATCTTCCAGATTTTTTTTTGACAGATTTTGAAATCTCTAAAACTCAATATTATTCTTAAAAAATACAACTTAAATCGGTACCGCTAATTTTTTGTTACGTGTGTCGAACATTTGGTTAAAAAACCTTTTTAACTGAAGATATTTTAAGTTTTTGTTCAAGATTTCAAAAGAATGCGAAAGATTTTTAACGATTTTGTGGAAGTTTTCATTGAGTTCTTATTTACTTTTGGAAATTTCAAGTTGTTTCAAAAGATTTTTAGAGATTTCACAAGATTGCTAGAGACCCCAAAGCATTTTCAAAGATTTTAAGGATCGTCAATGTATTTTACATATTTTAAGTTATTTTAAAAGATTTCAAGTTAATGCTGAAGATCTCAAGGGGCTTGACAGGATTCTGAACGATTACAAGTAATTTTAGACGTCCTGAATGGATTTAGAGATTTTTATGAATGTTGATGTAATTCAAAATATTTTGATGGATGTGAACTAATTTTAGTAAACTTCAAAGAAATTAAGAAAGCTTTTAACGATTTTCTAAAAGTTTGCAAAGGGTTTTAAAATATTTTACCGTATATATTAGAAAACAATATTACAAAAAAATATTCGTATTTTTATATACATTTGAGGCCAGTGAACCGTTGGTAGCTATTTTCTAATATTGCAATAATTCAAGTATTAGAACTCACAAGTAAAGTGCCTAATTAATTGAAAATACGCATTCTTGAATAACTTAGCCCTTTTCAGTGCAATACAACTTAGTACTCAGAATATGGAAATATTTCATAATAAAATATGTTAGCTAGTCTTCTTGAAAGTCATGGGAAATTAATTTTGGTCAGGGCTTTGATTTTGCGCTAATGAGTAAATTCAGCACGTCCTCAAGCTTTTATCAGGTAGTTGGAGTAGGACTAATAAACTGTACATATTTGTTCAAAACCTTCCAAAAGTTGGTCCGGTTCACGGTTGATTGAATTGAATTTCTTTAATTCTCTGACTCTGAACAGAAAAAAGGTCCAACCTTATAATTTTTTTGGGAATTAATCTGTTCCGCATATGAAACCTACTGTTAGGTATTGTCTGAACTAACCAAAATTAGCAAAAAAAATTTCATCAGGCTTTAGAGACTTAAATGCTCTAAAAAAAGAGGAAATAGCGAGATTTCCAACAAAAATAGGGAAATGAATTCTTTTCAATGAAATTACTATAAGTAATATATTTAATTCAATTTGAATCACTTTAAGGTATGTATATCATTCTTAGTAAAAACATTGCACTGTAAGCAACATAGATCAATTTTCAAGAACAAAGAAAAAACGAAATTTCATCTAAAAAAGGTCAATTTTCTACTTGTAGTGGAATAGTTAAATTTTAAGTGGGAAAAGTTACTTTTCAAGATTGATCTTTAACTGTAATGATAAATCTTTAATAAGAAAAAATACTTTTTTAATAAAGCAGTTCAACATTCAATACAGTAGGAGAATTTTCAACTGAAAAAGAAAAATTCTGATCCAAAAATAAATCTCCAAAAAAAAAGTTAATTTTTAACGCAAAAAAAAAGCAAACGTTCAAAAAATAATGAAATCCTCAACCAAAACAAATAATTATAATCATACATTTGCATTTTGAATGAAAAAATATTAAATTTCTACCAAAACACATGAGTTTTCACACCAAAAAGACGATTTCTCATTTTAAAAAGTTCAATTTTTTACTAAAACTGTAAGAGTCAAATTTTCGATTGAAGATATCAATTTTCCACTGAAAAGAAACAAGTTTCAAAAAAACAATTACATTTTCAACCAAAGAAGTAAATTTTAAACAAGAAAGATTAATTTGCAACCAAAAAAAGAAAGAATTTTCAACAAAAAAGTTAAATTTTTAACTAAAGAGATGAAGTTTCAACTGAAATAATGAATCTTCAACCAAAAGAATCCATTTTTAATCAAGTATTTCAACATCCAATATCCAGAATCCGACCGAAACTATAAAGGTTTCTGTCTGGGACTCCGAAACCCTAAAAAGGTGTTGAAAACGATGGAAAGTTTAACCAAATTAACTTTTCTACAGGCTGAAAGTTTTCAGAAATAGAGACCGCCGGAAAGCCGGCTGAACTGAGGGTGATGACTGCTTGCAGTCTTCCTCTTCCCTGGCCAAATGTACAAGCAAATGCGAGTACTTTTAATAAAGTCAGATGCAGCCACAGCTTATCACTAGATGTGATTAACTTTATAAAGTGCTTTTAAGCCCTCCTTAGTAGAGAAAAATGTTCACACTCATGCTTATACACGGAAGATCCGTGTATAAGCCTCTATCACTGGGGTTAAAAAAAAGCATACTAACATGGGTTATACCGCAGTGCTATGGGACTTAAATGAGCCAGCTTAGTTTCAATATCATAACCTCTTAAAACAAACATTATTATTATACCATTAGGCTATATTGGGCTATTATACCATTTGAGGAAAGTGAGAAGGGGAAGTGTACGAGAAATGTTCTCGTGTTGTTCATATAAATAACACGTTGGTTCCGTAATACTGCTCCGATCCAAGACGCCGATCAATCTCTCTAGCAAGCACCCCAGGCTTCACAAAGTTATTATTTAAAGCTCTCCACTCGGACCCATTAGTATCCAAGGTCTTTCATTTCAGGCGTCTCTCACTCCATTGGGACTCTTATTCATCATGCTCATTCTCACCATTCTTTCATCTGTCTGCCTCTAGGTACGCTACCATTTACTTTACCAAAATATACTTGTCTTTTCAGTAATTCTTCATTCGTTCTCTCAACATGCCCAAACCATTTCAACAAATTTCTTTTACTATCGTTAAATAGTGTCTCCTGTAGACCAAATTCGTTGAGAATCCTCTCATTACTGACTTTGTCCATTATCGTTTTACCGCACAGATTGCGCAGGTATTGCATGCCCACCGCGTTAATCTTACTCTCATCCTTTTCTTGGTCATAGGTCCAGGTCTCGCTACCGTACAGCACTGTGGATGCAACTATAGAATTATATATGACAATTTGAGCTTTATTTGTCATATTTTCACTTCTGACAATAGCTCCTACCCTCGTTTATACGCCTATCTATCTTTCCGTCATTTATAGCAAATAGACTACCAAGATCGACGTAGTTATCAACTTGTTCTATTCTCTCATCATGCAGGGCAAATAATTATGATAATAATATAATAATAATAATAATAAGTGCTGTTTTCCTTGAAAAGATCTCTTAGGATTCAAAATAAACTTAACCTCTCAATTCAGTAAATTATAAAAGGATTCAAGGATTCAATGAAAATAAAAAAGCGACCTCGTTGTTGCTGGATGACAAGATTTGAGCCACCTTAAAGTGCCATATATTTTCACGGTACATTAGTATGACGCATCGTCGCGGTGGTCCTCAGCAGAACACGAATTTAAGCTCGGCGGAAACTTCAGCCAAAATACATACTTTACTCTATCCAAGAATCCACTAATATCCCGGAAACATTACCAACTACTGGATTTGTCAACCATGCACGTTGTCCTAAACACCTAAACCAACAGAAAATTCCGACCCGAGCTCGAGAAAGGGAAATCAACATTAAAAAAAAAAAAAAGTACATTCAATAAAAACTAATCCCCTGGCTATCACTCTTAATGATTCAAAATTATATCCTGCTAAAACATGCATCGAATTTTCTATTAAAAGCCTTCTAATCCTTTAATTAAGATTTGAAGCGCCACACTGTATATATACAGGCGTAAGTGCCAAATTTCAGAAATGCTTTTTATTGGCCTAAACTAATTTTTGTAACCTAATTATTTTTCTGATCTAACTCATATTTTTGTACAAGATTATGATCCGGTTTGACTTATATGTGGGTCAAAATCCATGTTTGGTATTTTTTTCATAAAGTAATTTCATCTTTTCCCTGTTCTTTTCACCACTTAATAGAGCTTAGTAATAGCTCGAAAGCATCTTCGTTACTCTTTATAATTTGAAAAATAGAACAGTTATGCAACTCTTTGTGTGTCCATATTTTCGTTTTTGGGCACGCACCGCACCATTGATAAGGCGGTTTCTCGGACGTGGTTGCTTCTTCCACGATGTTCCTTTCACGGTACAAATTTTGGTATAAATTCAAAAATAAAACAGTTACGCAATTTTTTAGGTGTTAAAATTTCAATTTTAAATCTTCAAAGCTGAATTATTTAAAAAAAAGCATTACAAATTTTATTCAGATTGCATCATTATTTATTATACACTATAAATATTAAACAATCTTCAATTGTATAAATATTCAAAATTAAAGAGTTTTAAATTTCAAATCGTTAAAATTGAAGAATCATCAATTTCGAATTTTCAAAATTGAAGTATTCTGAAAAAATGTTTAAAATTACATACATTTAAAATATAAATTTTATCATTTCTAATTCTATATTTTCAAAATTCAAAAATTTTCAATTATGAGTCTTCAAAATTTCGGAGCTGCAAATTGTGAATCTCCAACATTTTTGATTTAGGCAATTTATAATCAAAAATGTTGCATATTCTAAGTTCGACATTTGGGAATTCTCTAATTATTATGCTTTACAATTTGAGAATTTTTATTTATAAATCTTCAAAATTGAAAGAATTCGATTAATTTTAAATCATAGAACTTTAAATTTTAAGTCTTCACAGGCACGAGAAACGGCCGTATTCATGCATGTGTCATATGAAATATATTGTATCTATGTACAAATTTTCATAAATCTTGTTCCGGTGCTATGATCCATTTAACAAATTTTGACAAACTTCTGCAAGTAATGCAGAGAAGGCGATAATTATTTGTAAAATATAAAGTTCTTGTTGATGTTGAAAATGGCCTAACAGCCTAGTTTAATCTCATATGCTTGATGAAATTGATTTCATGCTCGAGCTGACAATTCTAGATTGATTAAACTGGACCAGTACCTTGATAATCCCGCATTCTATGTTATTAATGAAATGGTGCATATAAATGTACATAAATGTAGGAAACGTGTCAAAGTTAATTGAACAACTATATATCCCGTCTGCAGGAGAAGTCACTCTGATAATGCGGTTACACGTGGAGTTAGAAACCCTAGTTAGAAATGAATTTTCCTGTGGTTTCCGACCTCTACTGAATTATATAGAACTGGGTAGGGTGACCCATACAACATAGGAAACCAAGTTATTCAGGCTACACCCAACTTCCAGTAATTTTAATTAGAGTCGTTAAAAAATCTGTTTAGACATCCAGAACTTTTTTTGACATGAAGGTTTTTAAAAGCATGTGTTTATTATATGATTATTATATATTATATAATATATTATATATTATTATTATACCATTAAGTTAAATCCCTTACGGGATAAGCTGCATGCACTCGGTTCTAGCCTCGTTATATTACCGGGGATCAAAGAATTCATATGAGAATTAATCTATATTCCCGTGTTTCTTATTTGAGCAACACATTCGTTCCGCAACACCGCTCCGACACAGGTCGCTTATCGATCTCTCTAGCAATCGTCCTAGGTGAAGAGCTTCACAAAATCATCATATGTCATCGTATCATCATAAAAGCACCATCACACAAAAATATGCAAGCTGACTGATAACACCATAATCTTGTTCAAAAATGCAGTAAATTCCACTTGGTCAATTTGGTCCTGAAGTTGAAACAAAATTATATGCAACGCTGTTATACATAATCTTGGACTTCTGATTTTATCAGAAATTTAAGCATCAAAATGATCTGATTCTGAAGATCGAATGCCTGTCATGAATTTCCATAAGTTTTCAACTGTCGAGTGTCAGTTGTTATATCACTTCAAAGAAATGACCGTCTATACACTCTACGCTCTACATAAAAAAAAAAAAAATTGATTAGCAGTTCGAACTCGAAAGTTCATTACCTCACTACCCGATTCGGGTAGTGTTTCTAGGTGGATAAATACTACCAGTGTGGGTCCACCACACCCACGACGGGCCAACGCCACGCAGTATTCCCCGAAAGGTCACCCATCCAAGTACTAACCGCGCCCAACGCTGCTTAACTTCAGTGATCTTACGGGAACTGGTGTTTTCAGCGTGGTATTGCCGTTGGCAATACGCTCTACTTGCACAATGTAATTTCAAAACTGAGCTTTCGAAGAAATTTTCTACATTTTTTTAACGGAAAATCATCAATTTTTAATATATCATCGAACTATGCTAATTTACAGAACCGGTTTTTTAATTTGAAAAAATTTCAAGAGCAATAAATATGCATAGCTCTATTATAGGGAAATTGAAATTTTTCATCCATTTGAAGTTCAAAATTTGGTAAAATATTCCTTATTTTTCCTAGGAAGTTGTAAACCTTTCAGGAGGTAAGTAAATCTGAATACACAATTTTGGAAAAACAAAAATTAATTTTCAGGGTTGAATATTAGTTTTCCTCTTTTTTTTCAAATTCAATTTTCAACTGGAAATTGAACCATTCCAGTTGAAGATTCATAATTTTAGTTTGAAATTCTTCCTTTTGGATTAAAATCTAACTTTTTCTTTTTGGTTGAAAGTTAATTGTTTTTGGTTAAACAGTCTACTATTCTATTTTTGCTTCGTATTTCATCCTGTTTGATTGAAAATTTTATTTTGTATCCAAAAGTTTATTTATTCTGTTCAAAATTCAACAATTTTGTTTGGTAAAAATTATACTATTTGATTAAAGATGTAATTATTTTGTTAAAAATGTAACTATTTGTTGAAAAGTCTTTTTTTCTGTTCAAAAATTTAATAATGTTGGGAACGATATATTAACTTGAAAATCGATCGTCTCTAGTGGAGAATCCATATTTTTTGGTTGAAAAATCATCTTTCTGGCTTGAAAATTCAACAATGTGGAAGAAAATTTAACTATTTGGTTAAAAATTAACTTTTTCGTAAAAAGTTTATTATTTATAGTAGAAGAGTCACCTTTCTGGGTTGAAAATGACATTTTTGTTAAAGATTCAATTTTTCGGGTTAAAAATCAAACTATGTTCTGAAATTTTTTTCTTTTTTTGGCTTGAAAATTCAACTGTTTTTGCTAGAATTTCAATCTTTTTTGTACACCGAAAATTCCGTTCCACCCTCTAGGTTGAAATTTCATCTATTTTTATTGGGTCATATTTTTTGGATGGAAATTCAACTGATTTTTTCCAAATTCGTCTTTTTGAATTGAAAAATCAACTTTTCGGACAGGAAAGTCATCTTTCTTAGTTAACAATGTATCTTTTTTGGTTGAGAATCTATCCTTTTTGTTTGAAAATTCTACTGTTCGATTGAGGATTGATCTGTTTTGGTTAAGGATTATAACTATCTTGTTGTAAATTCATATTTTTGTTATAAAAAATCAACTATTCGATACAAAGTTTAACTAATTTGAAAAAAATGCTACAATTGATTCATTTAGCATGACAATTCAACAATTTAGTGGAAAAATAAACTATTTGGTTGGAATTGGTCTTCTTTGATTTAGATCAACAACCTGAAAATTAATTCTGTTTTAAAATTAATTTTTGAACAGAAAATTTTGCTAATTCCATTTTTGCGTGAAAACATCGTTTTCTAGTCGAAAATTCAACTATTTGGCTTGAAATTCATCTTTCTTGATAGAAACTTTATCTATTTGGTTGATAATCCAACTATTCTGTTAAAAATTCGCCTTTTGGTGGAAAGATTATCTTTCTAGTTTGAAAATTGAACTGTCTTCTAAAAATGTCGTTTTTTTTTGGCTGAGAAATTTAACTGATTTTGGTTGAATTTTAATCTTTTTTGTTTCAAAATTTCGATCATTTTGATCGAAACTAAACCTTTTTTGGGTTGAAAATTTGGCTAATTTGATAAAGTCATCTTTTTTGTGTGGGAAATTCAACTGCGTTTCTTAAAAACGTTTAAAAACAAGCTTTTTTTTGCTAAAATTTCTACTATTTCTTCGTTAGTGCAACTATTTGGTTAAAAATTAATGTTGCTGTTCAAACTTCGTCTTTTTGCGTTTGAACATTCATCTAATTTGTCAGAAAATCTCTTTTGGTTGGAAATTCAACTATTCTGCTGAAAATGCAATATACTTCGACTTGAAATTTTAGGAATTTAAGGTGTTTCGTATTAAATTCAATATGCGGTATTAACATTAGTTTTTTTCAAAAGAATTTACGCCCCTATTATTACCATGTTTTCGTGAAGAATCACCCTATTCCCCCCGTTTTGAGAGAATTTTGAACGGCGTTCTTTCCTGGGATTGGGGGAGGGGGGGGGGGGGTGAAAGTAGCACAAAATTGGTGACGGAGTTTATGGACGGCCCCTTAGCACTAGTGTTAAAATATGTCTTGAGATGCATATAATGGTTTCCGGGAAAATAATATAAAATAAGTCTGCTTTATGTGTCGCAGCAATTAAAGAAATGTTGCACATTATAGGAGATGCTGCGTAGTGTAATGTACGCTCGTTTCTGGTGCACTCGAATAAATTATGTGTCTCCTTCAGGGTTGAATCAACCTTTTTGCCGACTGTCGCTCTATGTATGTATGTCTAACTAAACCTTCTAGAACTCCACCCTTTGCTGCGAGCTCTGCATGTTTTTCACGTGAAACTCTCCGTTTCTTCTTTTTTTGTCTCGTGCATCTTTTTTAATTAGAAAATTTATGTGGAAGAAGTACCACTCTCGCGGTTGAACGGAAGAGGCAAACTTAAGGTAATTTAAAAAAATTTCAATTGCAAAATCTTTTTCACATTAGGGGCCGTCTATAAACTCATACGTTATCTAGCCCGAATTTGGAATGGTGATTTTTTACAGAAATAGAGGAATAATAAGGAAATAAATTCTTCTAAATAAAATTTATATTGAATTCATTATGAATACTTTGAATTTCCAAGATCTCCGTTCAAAAAATATTTCATTTTCGGAATAATAGTTAAATTTCCAACTGAAACAGATTTTATGCAAGAAAAGATGAATTATAAAGTCAAAAAGACAAATTTTCTAAAAGACAGTTAATTCAAAAAATATCATTTTTGACCACGAAGAAATAATTTTGATGAAGAAGACGAATATTGAACCAGTTCAATTAAACCAAAAAGAAGAATTTCGAATAAAATATTTGAATCCTTTATCGAATAGATACGTTTTTATTCAAGAAATATCAATTATTAAACAAATGGTTGAATATTCAAATGAAAAAAAAATCTCTAAACAAAAAATAGAGTCGTCAAATTTTCCGTTGAAAAGTTAATTTTCAACAACTAGAAAATAGAATGTTCAGATAGTTGAATTCAACAAAAGAAGACAAATTTTCACTAACAAAAAATTAATTTTCAATCGAATAGTTGCATGAACAACCACATAGTCCACTAAATAGTTGAATTTTAGAGCCAGAGGAGAAAATGTTTTCAAATATAGTTTGTTGATTTATAAAACAGAACATTTCCAACCAAGAATGATGAATTTTCAACCTACGAAGATGCTTTTCCAACCAAGTGATTGAATTTTCGAACAAAAAAGATTAAAATAAAACAAGAAACAGTTGACTTTTCAAGCCAAAAAGACGAATTTGTAACTAAAAAGTTATCCTTTGAACCCAAATGGAATCGTCAAATTTTTAGTTTGAAAAATTATTCTCAACAATAAGAGAAGAATGTTCAACCACTTGAATGCAACCAAAGAAGACAAATAGTAAACCTAATAGCCGAACATCCTCAAACCTTTCAGCAAAACCTTAACATAAAAGATGAATTATCAACAAACGAGATTAATTTTCTACCCAAAAAGACGAATTTCCAACAAAATACATATTATATTTTCTATCAAATAGTAGAATTTTGAATTCGAACATTTCAAAAGTATTGCTACTGTTTCATTATTAATTTTCTTATTGAGATATTTTCAATCTTCATTTCATCATTTTAGTTTTAAATCGTATTGATAAATATGCCTCTTGTACCTCTGCGAAAGGAAACATTGGAACATCTGCGTCAACAATACAGATAACAGAATAAAATATTTCCAACCTAATTGCAAACTGATTTACTGCGATTTACTGCTGTCATCTTAAACTTGTTTCTTTGGGAAATATATATCTCCGTTGAATTCAGTTTACTCAACAGAATAGCAAGTTGTATTGATTCTTCACTCGAGATGATTCTTTATTGAATGAGTTTGAATTGTACCGACGGAATTATCTGCGAGGTGAATATTGACTCGGGAAGAGTCCAGATGTCAAGCAATTTTGACCGCGGATAGCACTCGGATGGGTGGCTAATAGTTTTAACCAATGTCGAGCGGAAGTTTTGACGCAGAGGATGATTGCGTGCATGCAATGGGCAGGGTCATATGTCTGCCTTCAAACTGGACTGTCAAAAAACTGGCTGAGCTCGTGAGTCGGTTTTCTGCAGTTTTCCTCTAACCTGGCCAAACGTCTAGGCAAATGCGAGAACTTCTAGTGAAGTCGAATGCAGCCGCAGGTTATCCATACCCAGTGAAGTGGAGTCGTCTGGCGGTATATGTACTCATGCGAAAGGACTTAAATGGTACTTCAGCAGCGGAAGACCCGTGTATAAACCTCTGCATCACCGGAGGTTTAAAACAAAAAGGCATAGTACAATAACACTAGTTTACTGAATTGAAAATTTTCCAGCCCGCCACATCTTAATATGATTTTTTAATGTATTTTGTCCCACTTAGCACGAAAATCACACACACAAATTATTTATGGAAGCGTTTTCGATATATCAATGTTCGAATTTTTTTTAATGATTTGCAGAGTTTTTCCGACCGATCTCGAATTCTAATTGACCGATTAACCTCAACGAGCACTCAAATTGAAAGCAATTAAATCCTCTACAATTTTGTATTCTTGGGTTTTCAGATAGGCTCAGTAGTTGAGATGCTCGCGATTTTAATAAGTTGGCAAAACTGTATTATTTGGCAAAAATCGAGGTCGAAAAATCACATATCGCCATGGAAAGAATAGAAATCGCAAATATTAGCCAACTTATTGAAATTGCTAGCATCTGAACTACTCGGCCGGTCCAAAAACTTCGAATCAGAAAGTTGTAGAGGATTTTGTTGCTTTCAATTTAAGAGCTCGCACAGAAAAAACTAAGAATACAATTTGTTGCAGGAAATTTTTTAGAGAGATAAAGTTTTGTTCAGTCAACTTCGCGTCTTTCAAAATACATGTGTTTGTCATGGAATAAAAAAGAAAGTTTAACCGATATTTGTGTAAAGTTTATCCTGTGAAGTTAATTTTTGTGGCAAAGAATCTTTCGTCGGAAATCGATGTAAAGTTTATCTTCTGTTTTTTCTGTGCGTTTAGGAAAATCGGTCAATTAGAACTCGAGATTTACTCAAAAGCGTCGGAGCAACTCTGAAAATTGAAAAAAACATTTTGAACATTGATATCTCGAAAACCCTTCAATAAAAAAGTTTTTAAGTATGATTATCGAGTTTAGTGGGCCAATATACATGAGAAAATCATAGTGAGATATGATGGGCAAAATGGCTGCAAACTAGTGTAATAGGTTTTAACCGCAATGCTACGGGACTTAAATGGACCAACTTCACAAGACAATAATAATATTTTGAATTATATCTGTAATTTAACCATCTGACGTTAATAATTCATTAACTGTTAATAAAAATAATAGTAATAATAATAATAAGTATTCAAGGGAAGCATCTTTAGCGTCCAAAACGTGCCCAAGTTACTCGTTTCGCGTATGTATGCAAATAGAGAACATACAACGCCTCGGGTACGTTGTAGAATCTAGAATCTTACTTTCATCTTCCTTCATATGCCAGGTTTTTGGTAAGATTAAGCAGCATTTTCAGCAATGAATATTTATTTCAAATAATAACCATAATTACGAAAAAGGCGTTCTCTAAAAGGAAGTTGTTATTTTGAAAAAAGTAATTTAAGATGGCATTTCTTGTTATTGTTCAAATAGCGCCGCAGACTAATATTAGAAAAATTGAAATGTTGAAATGTCAGTCCTCGTACTCATTTGGAAATACAAAATAGTTTCAAATAGTTGAATAAAAAATTCACGCAATTTTTTTAATATTACAACGACAAACGAACTATTTTTGTTATCTGATATACAATATACATCTCCCATCAAATCTTGTGAAATATTTTCGAATTTTTCAAGATGTACCCTGAAAGCTTCAAAATATGTTGAAATCCTTGCAGAAAACCTTCAAATCTGTTGTTGAAATTCTCTAAAAATTTCTAAAAAAAACTCGTCAATCTTTTAACAACCCTTGAACTCCGTAGAAATCCCTTGAAATCTTATAATTTCTTTTAAAATCCGTTGAAATCCCTTGAATGTCT
Organism: Andricus quercusramuli; assembly: GCA_932178445.1. NCBI lineage: Eukaryota > Metazoa > Arthropoda > Insecta > Hymenoptera > Cynipidae > Andricus > Andricus quercusramuli. The sequence continues at coordinate 212,573 of CAKNXH010001666.1, read as the reverse complement.
TGAAATCTCTGAAATCCCTGAAATCCCTGGAAATTCCTAGAACTCTCTTGAAGTTTCATTCAATTAAATTCATTCCCCAAAGTTCTTTAGAAAATCCTTTGAAACTTTCTGGAAGCCTACAAAATTCTTTGAAACCCCTTAGAAATATTTAAATATCTTCACATTCTTAAAGCCCTTTGAAATCTCTTGAAATTTTTCATACTTCTAGAGTTCCTTTGAAATAATCTGAAAGTTTTGAAATACAATTTCATTGAATCACATTTTCCCCCTGAAGTCCTCAAAAAATTCTCTCAAATTCCCTGAAATCCCTTGAAATTTGAAATGTTGTGAAATATCCGAAAATCTTTCAAATCCCTTGAAATCCGTTGAAATTTTGTAAATCCGATAAGAGTCCTTGGAGAGTCTACAAAATTACACATCCCTTGAAATACTTTGAAATTTCATTAACTGTTTTTAAATTTGTAATATCTCTTGAAACTTCTTCAAAACTTTTAAAAACTTTGAAATCTCCAAAATGATAAGAACTTTTAACATTTCGATTTTTGAGCTTGTGGATATGATATTTTAGCCAATCAGCGAAGACGTTTAAAAATATGTTCAAAGGTTAGTAAAATAGTTGCGTCGTTAAAAAAAGTGTAAAAATGTGTCAATAGTGTCGCGAGTCTGAGGCCTAAAATAGTAATATTCATATTTAAAATTTTTAATTTCTACATTCCTTTAGGTATGTTCGAATTTCTATCTCCAAGATAAAACCTTATTGTTTGGACACATTGAATCCAATATTAAACTTATTAAACGGTTGAATTGATATTTATCCTCAATACACAAAAATTCAAACAATAATTTAAGACAATAATCTGAGAGATTATTAATAACACTATTAGTGAGATTCCAGGCTCGCGGAAATGAATAATTTTTTTCAGTGCGAATTTCATGGAATTGACGTCGTTGAGTGCGGAGGTGGCCATTTTCGCATAGCTGAAACAAAATGGGGCGGAATGACGGAACATTAATTAAAATAATCAGGCTCTGCACTGATGTTGCACGCTTCGGTAAATTGCTTGGCACCACTGGCCAACGCCACTGATACTCTGTTTATGCACGTACTTGAATGTACATGCATGCAACGATAGCATGTGACGTTAGCAAATGTACAAAGTGCAACATCATTGGATTTTCAGGGTGTCATGTTTGTGAGGGTTTTAGTCCTTAAACTTAATTAGCATAATCAGTGACTGTATCATTAGACCAAACAATTTGAAAAATACAGGCTAATTAAAGTGTTAACAACATATTATGGAAAAACACCCTCGACCGAATTTATTTCTTTGTTTCGAATTAAGAATGGATCTGAGGATTATCCAGAATTATTATAGATTATTCATCTTATCAGAAAAGTTGAAGAGTATATTGCAAATTTTTCACAATAAGGACATCCTTTTGAAAGCATTTGATATTGGAAAGCAAACTAATTATTTTCTCTCAAACTTCTCTCGTTTTAACTTCCAAATCTAAACAATTCTGCTACATTTTTTCACAAGTTAACTTTTCTCATTCATTAGGCCATTACAAATATTTATGAGATTACTTTTTTAATTCACGCCTAAATTTCAAGGCCTCAAATTTGAGTCATCCCCGAAAGAAATCGAACTAATAGAAAAGCTTCTACCGTGTTCCTCTATGAATGAAATTTCCTTATTTTTCTTATTCTGTAATTTTTGATAACCAAAAAATATCACCGTAATATAGAAAATATAATTTTCAAATGAATGTCTATGTGTCAAGACAGTCAATTTCAGCCACCTTTGAAGAGAATCGAGATAAAAGAAAAGATTTCAGCATAGTATATGGGTGATTCTCCACATACAGGGCACTTTTGTGTCTCGGATCTCTAGTAACTAAAGTAAGTAGTGTTTCTTTATAAAACTTGGCTAACTTCTTCATTTTAGGATGATACAAGACCTCCGTAAAGAAAAATCAAGTCACATCATCGTATGTCTTAGCAAAATGCTCCCAAATACTCAAAAAATGCCTTTTTGGGATGTCTCTACGTACATCGCGCCAAGTTTAGAGACGTGTATTTAATACATAGTGAATTATTTTTGAAATTATAATTGATAGTTTGAAAGTTTGACTCAAAAGCTATCAAATTCATAACAAATATTTTAATTTATTTGATATATTAGAAGAGAAAATTTAATTATACACGTGTCTCCCTAAATGTTTCCGATGGTTACGGTAAACGAACCTCCCATACCTTTCATTAACTTTTGATCATTTTTAAAGTCTTATCTTCTCACAATATCTCGAGCAAACGTCACACTACTCATTCGTCAAAACTTCATAACAAAAAAGTAAGAACTTTTTTTGCAAAGTAAAAGAATGTAACCTAAAATGTAGCGTATTTTTATTAGTATCGGATACCGTACCTGATAAGAACTTTCATATTTCGTAATAAATATCAATGAAAAGATGACAATTCCGTGTAGCAAATAATAAAGGAGTTTTTGTCAGGAGGATTTATTAATTACTTTTGTTTTCAAAGCGTAAAAAGTAATTTTGTATGGTTTTCGGTTACCGTAACATCGGATACCATAACCTGTTTTTCGCTGTCAGGGACGAAATGGAGCTAATCGAACCCCTCTTCCAAATAATTTTATTAAAAATTAACGTCAATCGAGAATTAGTTAATAAATGTAAGAGAAATGTAAGAAAAATGTAATTTGAAAAAAATTTCAAATTTGAAAAAAATATATAATTTTGGAAAAACTTTGAATTTTTTAAAGAAAACTATTCTTCCCTGCCATGTCACGTTTAATGTGTGAATATTTTACAGTATTGTTTTACTTTACATACCATCAGAGAAAATCACCCGCAAAATCAAAAATTGAAAACGTTTCTATGTGCTACAGGTCCTTCAAGTGAGAATTAAACGTGAATAATTTATAGGGCCCCTTTCTTAAAGACCAATGAACCTAACCATTATGAAAAAAAAAATTTTTGGAACATTGTTCCAAAAAAAGTTGCCCTTGCCAAAAGTTCCCTGTCTGTGGAGAATCACACATATATAAAAAAATAATTTCGTAATTTTCCTAATTCTTCACCTGCCGATTACAAAAAAAAAAAAAAAAAAAAAAAAAAAAAA
>CAKNXH010001666.1:195445-209328 GCA_932178445.1 Andricus quercusramuli | reverse complement strand
AAAAAAACATCAGAATGACATCGAAATTTTTATGCTTCAATGCATTATACACTACCGTCGGAAATTGCGTACGCACGGCTCGTGTGAGCGTTATGAAAAATCACTGCAGCTCGTGAAATTCCACGCCTATTGGTACCCAACAAATATTTTTTTGACCTTCTGAAAGTAGTACAGCACTTGAGAAGTTCAAAAAAAAATTCAAGATTTTCTCAAATTTTCTACCTCAAATTCAATTTTTAGCACGACCTAGGACAATTTTTTCAAAAACCTGAAAATTATACAACATCTAGCCTGAAATCTTATCTTTAATTCCAGCCAAGAAAACATAAAAAATCTTTATGGGTGCCCGAGAAATGATTAAAAATGTCCAATCGTATCTGAGCTCAATTTTAATCGACGATCACGGTTCTCGGCTGGAATAATTTTCAGGTTTTTGAGAAAATTTTCCTAGGCCGTGCTAAAAGTTGAATTTGAGGTAGAAAATTTGAGAAAATCTTGAATTTTTTTTGTTGAACTTCTCAAGTGCTGTACTACTTTCAGAAGGTCAAAACAATATGTGTTGGCTACCAATAGACGTGGAATTTCATGAACTTTCCAACTGTTTTTTAAACAGTTCGGAGTCAGCAGTGATTTTTCATAGCGCTCACACAAGTCGTGCGCACAATTTCCGACGGTAGTGTACCTGCCAAAACCTTCAATTTGAGCCGCCCTCGAAGAAAATTCGATAATTTTTAGAGCATGACAAACCCTGTGTAGGGAAAAGGGCGCTCGCTATTAATATATAATATACATGATGATGCCTTTTTGAATTGCTTATATGCTATTCCTTAATAATGTAAGTGATTTCAGGCGAATTTCAGGCGCACATTTGAGGCTAATTTGCACTGGTGTAAGTAGGTAGATCGACAGCAAAACGCCCCAAGCATGCATGCTTCCTCTGGAGAGTTGAATTATGTTTCACGCTTGCCAATAGCCAGGTATTCATTAACGCTAATTAATCCGGATTCTTAATAATAGACATACGCTGGACCACTTGGTACATGTCGTTACATACGCTGTCGAGTATTCTCGCTTTTAATACCGCATTGTTGTTGAGCTTGTTTTGCAGACGAAAAGAGGATATAAAAAAGATAAAAAAAAGGAAAAAGCCTGCAGTAATGGTTCGTTTCGCAGTTCAGCAAATTTTCACGAAGATAGATTAGATTGAAAAGAATGCAAGATAACATCCCTTTTTAAATTCCATATCATCCATCTTCAGAAAAGAATTTTTCATTTATGGCTTTGAATTGTAAGTTCTTTCTCAAAAATATATTATAGCACCAGCGTGTCTCTGAGGGGCCGTTCAAAAACTAAGTCCCGGTATCTTTTAAGTCAAAATTTGTCCTTCGATTTCATTTGATAAACGCTGGACATAAGACAGATTTAACAACCCAGAATGCTGTCAAAACAGGGACTATAAGGTGTTCTCATACGAAAATAGGGGAATAAATTCTTTGAAATTGAATAAAAAAAAGAAATCCTATAATTTAATATGAAAGGCTTAAAATATCAAGTCGAAATATATTGTATTTTTAACGAAATAGTTGACTTTTCGAAAAAAATGCATTTCTTACCAAAAGAGTAGAATTTTCAACAAAAGAGTTAAGTTTTCAAGAAGAAGTTGCATTTATAACTAAGTAGTTGCACTTCAAAGCAAAGGAGACGAATTTTTAACAAAAAAGTTGAATCCTCAACCAGTACAGATTAATTTATAGCCAAACAATTGTACTTCATTTTCAACCAAATAGTTGGATTTTAAACTAAAAGTGATAGGGTTTTAAGTGAAAATGGTATAGTTGAATAAACAGGTAAAAATCGAGTTTTAACAACAACAACAAACTTTTAACAAGAGGGATTCATCATTAATTAATAAAATCAATTTTTAACAAAGTAATTAAATTTTTAACCAAGAAGTTGAATTTTCAATCAATAAGAATCATTTTCTACCAAAAAAGAGAAATTTACAATTAAATACATACATTCTGAACCAAAAATTGTAGAATTTTCAAACAAAAATGATTAATTGTCAGCTGAAAATGGATTATTTAAATTTCCAGTTGATAAAATTAACTTTTAACTACATAAAAAACAACGAGTTTTCAACGAACTAATTCAATATTCAACAAGCATTAGGATTTCCAACTAAAAGAGATGAATAATATTGGTTTGGTGGTAACCAAAACCAAAACTCCGTTCTTAGACTGTTGTCGATCAAATCCAAGTAATCATATTTTTCGGTCTTCACAGTCTCATAAAAAACAACACATTCCAATTATGGGTTCAACATTTTAATATGATCAACGTTTCGGCTCGGCTTTGAGCCATTCTCAAGATCTGAAGTCGAGTAATTGTCGGAAAAACATTATTAATAAACTGATGTAACGTCAATTTTTTTTTGTAGTCATAAAGATAAAAATTTTCAGTAAAGACATTCCAGTTTAAAAAAAAGAATCAAAATATATATCTTTGAATCTCTAGTGAGATATTGAAGATCCAACATGTGTACTACATTTTCAAAAATAAAACACTCTTTAATATCTAATATCTAATATTTAATATCTTCAATATCTCACTAGAGATTTGAAGATATATATTTTGATTTTTTTTTAAACTGGAATGTCTTTACTGAAAAATTGTATCTTTATGACTACGAAAAAATTGACGTTACATCAGTTTATTATTAATGTTTTTCCGACAATTACTCGACTTCAGATCTTGAGAATGGCTCCAAGCCGAGTCGAAACGTTGATTATATTAAAATGTTGACACCATAATTGAAATATGTTGTTTTTTATAAGACTGCAAAGACCAAAAAATTTGAATACTTGGATTTAAAAGAGATGAATTCTGAAACAAAAATATAATAGTACACACTTCAATTAAAAAGAATTCAAAGAAAATTTTTTGGATTTTCTTATTGGATTGCGTCAACACCTCCCCCCTATGTCACAAATCGTCACAAATCTTGTTAACTTTCTCCCCCCTGCTCATATCGAAATTGCGATCGGGCTTTGCAAGTGGGGTTCATCAGGAAAAATAGAGAGGGCCCGGCTAGTTCTGTAACGCTGTTTTAGCCGGGCTCTATCTAGAACTTCTAAGTCTCTGTTTTTCGGTACATTTAAAATTGAGCTGTGATATAAATATATAAGACATATAATATACGGATTGTAAAAAACCAAATAATTAAAAATACCTGAAGACATACCAATTTCAGATACATAATTTCTAATGTTTAGATTTTGTTTCTTGAAAATCTGTTTTCGTATGTTTGTATTACGCTCTGCTGTGACAATGACTTATTTTCATTCTTTTGCAATGGGTGTCACTTACGCAGTACGAATTCAACTGTTTCCCTTATGTCTCACATACTAAGAACAATTTTATCTTCATTTTCAACAAAATTGCGTTATTGTGAGAGGTGGAAGTGTAACGTAGTTTTTGAATGGCTTCTAATAAAAAAATTAATTCGATCGATTTGAATAGATCAATCTAAAGTTGGAAATGCATATCTTTACTATTCTCTTCACCTGCGAAATACATGCGAAGCATCCGCACAACCCCATCCATTGCACATATCGAATAGCACTGCAAACATTGCGCGAATACTCGTACAGTGCTGAATTTGGCTTCGATCCACGAGTTATATTATCTCCACAGTACCAGTCAGTAGTAATATTCCTCTTCTGTTTTCTTGCACCTTTTACATTTCATGATGGATATGTCTTATAATGAAAATTGTTGACCTCATTTATTTACAAGTAAATTTACTACCTTCGTCCAACAAATGTAAGGCTCATTCAGTCAATTTGTATTATATTATGTGTATATTTCATGTATTTCCTGTGGAATATATGCGGTAAAACGCTAAAGGACAAAGTCCGTAATGAGTGGGTCCCCAAACAATTTGATGTAGAGGAAACGCTGTTTGACAAGAGTAAAAGAAACTTGTTGAGATAGTTTTGTCATGTTGAGAAAATGAAAGGACAGCGATTGACGAAAAAACTGTGTTTAGGGTAAGCGAATGGTAGCGTACTCAAGAGTTAGCCCAAGAAAGAATAGTGGGAATGTGTGAACGAGACTCTGAGGTAACATGATATAAAAATCCACAGAAACACAAGAGCTTGCATGAAAATCGGAAAGTTCAATGGGCAAAGGATGCAAAAGTTGTGTACCAGTACAGGAAAGTTGGGAGAAAAATAGTTCACAAGAAATTTGTGATGATATTCCTATGGGATTATCAGTCACATTATGCATATTTTTGTGTGATCTATATGACGTATGATGACTCTGTGAAGCTCTTCGCCTAGCGTGATTACTACAGAGATTGATCAGTTACCTGTACCGGAGTGATGTTGTGAAACTAAAGTGTTGCTTAAATAAGCATTACGGAAATTCTAGATTGATCTAAAATTTATACCTCTTACTATACTTCCCTTTCTAACTATAGCGAAGATAGAACCGAGTAAGTTACGCTTACCGCGAAAAGGACTTTGCTTCATGATTTAATAATTTATTTCCTAACATTAAAAAAACATACAATTTAAAAATGCATTAACTAACAACTTTTTAAATATTAGTTTAAATCTTTTCAAACAATAATTAAACTTCTTCCTTTTTAAATAAAATCGTTAAAAAATTGAATAATTTGAAATTGGAAGCGTATGAAATTGAAAAAAATTAATCAGAAGTTCCTAAAATTGAAAAATTCAGACCAAAGTTTTGAAAATTGGAAATTTTCCAATTCTCTCATTCAAAGCTTTCAAAATTGAATATTTTTTTTTGGAATTGAAGAATCTAAATTGAAAACGTTCAAAATTGAATAATTTAAAATTGAAATGTTTTCAATTTAAATGAGTTTTAGTTTGAAGCGACTTAAATTTGACAATTCTAAATTTATAAATTAATTCAATTTTTTTAGGTAAAATTTGTTAAAATTCTATAATTTTGAATTGTTATTATAATAAAAATGTAAAATTGATTAGAAAAATTTTCCCAAGATAAAAAATAAATTCGCCGTCATTTCCGTCGTTCATAACACAATATACCAACTTCATTTTGAACTGAAAAAATTTTTAATCAACAAGATTTGTGATATTAAACCTTTTTTATACCCATTTTCTAATTAACAATCCTTTTATTTTCATCATTTTATGTTTATTGAGCATTATTCTTCATTCTTAAGATCTTCAAATCAAATATTCTTTAATTTTAAATAATTAATTTTTGTACATATTCCACTAAAAATTGGAAAAATTTAAGATACGTATTACATTGAAAATTAAAAAAGAATACAAAGCAAGGTCTTAAACGCTGTGCTTCAAATTTTGAAAATTGCACGACTGTAAAGATTTCAGTTCGAAATGGTTTTGTTTCTTATTAAGTTAAATTTGAAATTTTCAATGTTTTGGAACATTTGAAATGAGAAATAATTTAGTTTCAAATGCCTAATTTAAAATCGTTTGGATACAAATCCTTTATACTGAAATTTGTGCTAGTATCAAGTCTTTCAATATGATATTCTACGAAAAATTTAAGAAACCAGACAATTTTGTACGTTTCAAGTTTAAACCAAATAATGTGGAATACTTACTATAAGTATAATACTATATAATATAAGAAAAAATATTTCATACCAAACCAGGCGGAAAAATTATGTATAGTTTACGCATAGTGGAACAAATTATGTATAATTCTCATTTGTTTCATACGAAAAATTAATAACACAAATGAAAATTATATATAATATTTCCAATGACGTATCATCTTTCCACCCAGAAAATGTATATGAACCACTAATCAGTTTTTGGTTGATATGGTAAATGAAAACATTTTTAAATTATATTTTTAAAGAAGTGATGCCATCAAGGCTTTTTTGTGTTCGTAGTTATGAAATAATGTTTATCTCTTCAATAATGTCTCAAATTGGTTCCTAATACGGAAAAAGTGCAAATTTAATTGGAATTGAAAAATATTTGTGAGAGATAGCACCAACTGTTTTTCCACTGTCGACAATCTCTTTCAGAAAAATGATTCAATTCAAAGAAAAACTTAACCTCATACTTTCAAATTACTTTTTATAGAGAAATATAAACTATTTTATATATTTTGCAGTATATGTTTGTGAATTTTTCATATACGATTCCCTACATCGAAGTCAGAGTTTCATTGCACAAATTTTACAACCACGCAAATGCGGCTTGTTTTGGAACGAATCCATGATAGTTTGGCAAGGTTCGTTTCTTCGTTCACGCAGCGAGTCCATCCATACTTTTTTGACATTCAGGAATTTTAAATTGACAATTAATTGCCAATTTTCATTTGCATTTTCTACTTTTGAATATACAAAAAACAGTCCCTAAAGTAAAGTGAATTCTACTTTACTTTGATTCGAAATTCAAGATTCCAGTTCTTGAGGATTCCTACGAAAGCTGAAATACTTCAAAACTGCTTCAAATAAATGAAAAATAAATATGTGTAAATTATCAACCAAAATAACTTTTCATTGCCAATATAAAATCGGTGGTCGACATTTAAAACGCATTTACCAACAAGTTCGCACTCTTTGCACCTTCCCTGCTCATAAATTGCAAGTATCGATTTAGCCCCTGAAGAAAAGTAATAAAATTAAAAAAAATTGGCTTCCATTTTTCACCATGCATGTAATATGTACTGCTACTTAATTGCCGTCAGTCTTGGGCGCTCTTGGCCTTTGGGAAACTGATGTAGACTTGCTGAAAGTGGGTGGACACAGCAAAGGCACCTGTTTGAACAGCACTCTAGAAACATGAGAAAATGTCGACAACCCTTCCATCAAGAGATTTTACCACACAATCTATTTACCAATATTTACCCTTCGCGGAACATGTACTATCTCTCTTTTTATTGCAAAAAATCGTAAAAATAAAGTCATGATACCGTCTCGGATCTAGATGGACAATCAAATTTGAAACAGAGCTTTCGAAAAAATTTCCTAGGTAAGCACTTTTCAAGGGTAACAAAAAATGATTAACAGAGCCATAGATATTTATAGCACAATATAAGCAAATTTGAATTTCGCTTCCTTTCTAAAATTCAAATTTTTCTAAGACATTTCATGTTGATCCTATAGGAAGTTTTAAAAATTCCACAAGTGAAAGTCGGAACTAGGTAAATCTGCAGAAACACTTTTCAAAGAAATAATTAATTTCCAGCTTTGAATATTCGTTTGTTTATGTTGGAAATTCATTTTTTAAACTGAAAGTTTAACTATTGCAGATAAAAATTCATCATATTGGTTGAAAATGCATATCTTTCATTAAAGATACAACTATTTTTGGTTGAGAATTCATCTTTTTTGGTTAGAAGTTTTATTAATTGGTAAAAATATAATTATTTTATCGAAAAATTATACATTTTCGTCAGGAGGTAATTTTTTCTATTCAATAATTCAACTATTTTGTTGGAAATCTTTTCGTTTTGTTGAAAATGGTTCGATTTGTTGAAAATTCAACTGTTCTGTAGAAAATTCGCCTTTTTGACTGGAGAATTCATTCGTTTGGTTCAAAAATTCATCTCTGAAATTGAAAATTTAACTATTTTCTTCAAAAGTCGTTTCTTTTGTTCCTGCAAATGTATCACTTATAGTGAAGAATTCAACTACTTGGCTGAATATTGATCTTTTTTAGTTTGAAATTCAATTATGAGGTTAAAACTTAATGTATTTTTCTTCAAAATTCGAATTTTTTGTGAAAAAAAATAATCTTCTTGGTTGAAAATCATCTTTTGAGATAAATATTCAACTACCTAGTTGAGAAGTGAATTATTTTGTTAAAAATTTATTCCCGTAGTTGAAGATTCATCATTGTAGATGAAAATTTTTTTCTTTGATTAAAAATTTAACGATTTGATTACAAATTCGTTTTTTTTTTTTGGTTGTCAAGAATTTATCATTTGGAGCGAAAAATTCATCTATCAGGTAAAAAAGTTATCGTTTTCAGTTGAAAATTGAAGGGCCGCAGATCATAAGGAGGTAAGAGACAAAATGGAAATTTTACAGGAGAGGGAAAAAACATTCTGTAAAATCGAATGCGCAATTAAAACGAAAAACAAAAATACGCTTCCGAGCTGACGCATTCTTGAATCGATAGCAAAAAAGTTTGATAACAAATAACTTACCAGTTATCAGGTAATCTAGCACAAAGTTGACAAAATCGAGTTAACATTTTTTCACACGGTCTGAGTAGTCTTTGGACAGTGATAAAATATTAAATAATCAATTTGAAAAAAAAAACTGAAAATATGTTCCGGAGATTTTGAGTTGTTGAATACAGGGAAAAATTTTGATGAAAAAATGTAATTCAGTTTTGAAAAAATATGTTGAGGTTTTGAGGTTAGACCTCTTTTTGTGCAACACATTTTTTATTGATAACATAAAAAATGCGATTACGAACGAATTCTTTTAACAATATGTGTATTGGAATTTATAAGAATTTTCTACGCAAAAAAAAAAGTTTTCGAAAAATGTCCCTTACCTCCTTATGACCTGCCACCCTTCAATTCATCTATTTTGTTTGAAGTTCCTTTTCTTTTTGTACAAAATGAGTCTTCTTGATTGAAAATCCAATCATTTTTCCAACTACAAATTTAAATATTTCAGTTTGGGATGAATCTTTTTATTTCAAAATTCATCTCTTTGGTTATCAATGTAACTACTTTTAGATGAAAGATCAATTTTTTTTGTTGAAAAGTCAATATATTTGATGCTCGCAATATTTTTATTGCAGGATTCACCTTTTTTCGTCAACAATGTTAAATTAAAAATTGAAAAACAATTTTTCAAATGAACAAATTTTTTGATTAAAAAATTAAATTAATAAAAATTGGAAATTCAAATTATATTGTAAAAAAGTCATCACTTTAGTTAAAAATCTAACCTTGTTTGATTGGAAGAAAATTCTTTTTAGTTTAAAAGTCTACTTTCATGTTTTAAGTTTAGAATTTGTCTTTTTTTATTAACAACTTCATCATTCTTTCGAAAATTTGATAATATTATTGAAAATTCAAATTTTGTAAAAAAAATCCTCCTGACTAGCCTACATACAACTTCAGCAAAAGTGAATCATTTTGAGCTGAATTTGATAATCAGAATTATATACAACTGTTTGATATCCTTGGGCTTACTGTGATTATCAATAACGGGATAATTTGGGAGAAGTTCTCGTTTTTCATTTATCCTGTTTTCTTCTTGATTTTTTTTTCATTGTTTACTGTGTAAATTTGAAATTAACATTTTTCATTGTGTCTCCTCAAAATATTGTAGCATAAACTTGTCATAAGAATAAAATTTACTTTGTTCTTCGCAAACGGGGACATATCACTTTGATAAAACTTGTACGGTCTCAAACTTCTGGCTTATACAAAAGCATGTGCGATGCTGTTAAAACGAGCCTTTACTAGCAAAGGGAACTTGGATTATTAGTTTTGGCAAACTCCATCATGAAACCACGCCTGCCGTATCCAGCATAAAGCCATTTGCACGTATTTGCAATTTTCAGCGATCGATAAAGCAACTTTTGCTAGAGCCATGCAGCATCTTATGGTAATTTTCCAGAGCTTATGAAAAATTTCTAACTATAGAGTGGAAATTGGAAAAATTTATTCTTCACTATATTCAATATTGAAAAATAAAAGCCAAAGGGTAGTAAAAAAAATTTAAATTGTTTCTTTCTGAATGTTTCATATTTCAAATTTCCAAATATTGACAATACAAAAAAATTCTGACGTGAAATTTGTTCCACAGCGGATGGTTCCAATTTCAAAATTTTGAATATTGAACGCATCAATTTCAATTAGTCCTATTAAAAAAATTTCCATCAAGAATAACTGTTTGATCTTTCTATAAAATTAATAGTTGAAACCCTTCTTAATTCTGTATTTCTAATTAGATCTCTACCAAGTTTTGAAAACTTTTCATAATGGATAATTTAGATTTAAATGATCCAATTGAGAGGATATACCGCTTTCAAATATTTGAGCTATTTTATTAGTAAAAGTATCTAAACAAGAAGTTTTCAACTTTAGAAAACTTCCAGTTAAAAAACGATAAAAAGTAGAATAAAACTTTTAGAATTTTAAATATATTGATCTATTCTCTAAAATGATCACAAAAACACTTTTATCTTTTATTTGTGCACTTGCTATAAACATTTTTTGAAATTAAATTTCCAGGTAGGTGAGTGTGAAAATTTCAATATAAAGAGTTTGACAGGGAATTGATTGACGACCTAAATTCTTTGCCTCTGTATTTTCTTTCTTCTTTTATTTGTACATCGATCTCTAGGGAGGACATCAGTGACTGTCGAATTCTTTTATGATAAATTATTTGGTCATGTATTGTCGAGTCGATATGAGAAATGTTAAGGAAATATTTTTTTGGGGATTTTTAAGATTTTATAGTGTGATTTAGATTAGTGCATTACATTTTTTCAACGTTCAACTTTAGAGGGAGATTGCATGCCGGGTGTATATGATTACTATAAAAAAAAAAAATAAAAAAAAATTGATTAGCATTTCGAACTCGAAAGTTCATTGCCTCACTACCCGATTCGGGTAGTGTTTCTAGGTCGATAAATACTACCAGTGTGGGTCCACCACACCCACGACGGGTCAACAACACGCAGTATTCCCCGAAAGGTCACCCATCCAAGTACTAACCGCGCCCAACACTGCTTAACTTCAGTGATCTAACGGGAACTGGTGTTTTCAGCGTGGTACCGCCGTTGACCGTATATGATTACTATAGTATTATTATCTTCATATACAAATTTTTTTAAATATTGTTTTTCTATAACTTTTAAAATATGTATTCACAACTTTACCCCACGATTTTCAGCATTTCAGCATATAACAGTTATTCGTAAATACTTGTCCTATAGCCTCATTTTTATCTAAATTTCGAGACATAGTCGAAACCTAGTAGAATATTTAGTCGACTAGTGTATGCAGTTGCGTAAACGTTTAACCACGTACGCGTTGCATTTTAGTATGACGGAACAAACCGAACAAAAAGTGTGGATTTAATTTTGCCAAAAACTTGGCCATTCATGTTCGGAAACAATCTTTATGATTTTAGAAATGTATGGTGATGAGTTTATGACTGTTTATTAATACAAATCGTCGTTTAACAGTGAGAAAGATAGAGGAAGACCTCGGGATTCCAGAAACAATTGTCTTGGAAATTCTGAGCGAAGATTTGGGGAAAAGTTGCGTCTGGGTCCTTTAAAGCAACAATGCACCTATTTATTCATCGCAGATAATTCAGCGATTTCTGGTGAAACATGAAAATACAACACAACATCGTCAGACGAAGCTTAACTATTCGTTTTACATATATCTTCTTTGGTTGATTATTAATTAGTTCACTTACAACAATTTTTAATTCTAATAATGTTTACTATTCCGAAAGGTGACTTCAAGGAGTGCTTCTAAAAGTGAGAGGATTGCTGGAAGAAGGTGTGACTTCCAAGGAAGTGTTCTTTGAAGGTGATATCGTGGCCATTGACCAGAATGAACTGTTGCTCCTGCCACACCATACGGTCGGATACTCGCTGGGCAAACCTCGTATGATTTAATTTATTCAAGATAATTAAGTTTCTAATCTATTTTTTTGTTGAACATTTGAAAAAAAATTGATACTCAAAATGGAAAATATGTCTGATTGTTAAGTTCCCAGTAGCTACTCAGTTATATATTGCAAAAGGTTCCATAAATATCCGATGATGGATGCCGAGTTCTGAGGTATGAACCTTATTTGTCTCCGCGCCTTACTGCAAAGTAGGAATTATTCCTAATTTGTGATATTCACAAACCTAGTTAATTTACACTCTGAAGGACAAATAATTTATGAGGAGAAATGGTCTTGAAAATAGCTGTCGAAGAGAACGCATTAATAACTCTGAAAGCACTAGCTCTATGGCGAACCGATCCTGTACGTTGTCGACTTATATGAGTCCAGAGTAAATATAGTCTATGTTTCTCAGGGACGTTTAAATGTACTCTTTATTGAGGCGTCCTGTAGAAGCGAATGTAGCATTGCAGAAACTCTTGGGTGGGCTATCTATAGAGGTCTCATGTAACTAAATAGGAACTGGATGTCACTCAAGCTTGACAAAACTCATTAATACCGATCTGCTTAATGCCCCTTCGCGTGTCCAACATTAATCTACTTAAAAATACACGCATCTTCTCCCCCACCCTCTCGTTCAGCCTTCATCGTCCACTTTCAGCGAGCAGACCTCTCGTCAAAAATGTTGTTCATCAATCACCTACCAGCATCAAGTAAGGCAAATTACATCCTCAAATTACTCAAGTGAATTATTTCTCTTTCTTACAGATTTTATTTCTCACTTAGTAAGGAAAAATTTTTCTTACTTCTACATCAGCGTTTCCCAAAATTGTTTTGCTTTTCTCGGTAGCGGCAGACCCATCACCCTACAATTTTTCAAACAACGGTTCCCAAACTATTGCCGACGTTGGGGTTCCCTGCCTCGGCAGAGGGATGCCAATTTAGCTGCGGCAGCCGAGGCCGACACCCCGATGCGAGTGAAAGGCTACTTTTTGTCATTTCATTTATTATATTAGAAAAAGTGAAAAAAGTTTGATGAAAATCGGTCAATATATTCAGTAATAGAGGAAATATTTGACTGCATACAAAAATGCAATAACTCTTAACTGGAATTAAAGATATTAATTGATTTTTTACTATCTGTTTTCACTTTCCTCATTGTAATCTAATGAAGCTGATGCAGCCTAAATATAATTCCACTGAATAATATTTTTCCGAAATTCAATTTTCCTCAACCGGCTCACGACCGGTAGTCAAGTGTCCTCTTTAGCTGATGGTACTGTTGAAAAAATTTCAGAGTGTGTCTGCCGCATCCCAGAAAGTGCAAAAAAAAGTTTAGGAAGCGCTGTACAAGGAGGACACTAGCTGCCGGCCGTGAGGGCAGTTGCTTGCTTCGTACGACCTCCCCATTGTTGGAAAATTGGGGCCGGTTGAGATACAATAGATACATGAATTATAATTTGGAAAAATATAAATTTTTCGAATTTCAATAGGTCACATTAGCTGAGTTAGATTTTGTCGGGTAAATAACAAAAAGATTGCGAAAAATCGGTTAATATTTTCAATTCTAGTTAAGAATTATATTGTCGTTTTCTATGCACTCAAAGATTTCCTTAATTACTGAAAATATCGAGAAAAATATTAACTGATTTTCATTAATCTTATTTTCACTTTTCTGTAATCACAGATGAAAATTCATTTAAATAATTAAAATTTAATTGAGCCATGTTTTCCAACTTTGAATTGTTTGTAACTGGCCTTAATATAATAACAACGAAAGGGACATTCGTTGCAGATAAAAGGAAAGTAGCCTTCTACTCGCGTTGAGGTGCGCGCCTCGGCTGCCGCGCTAGGATGGCATCCACCTCACGACAATGATAATGAGAACGGTATCAAGGTCAATTATTTAATTTGAAATCTCTGTTAAAATTTTCAAGAGGACATTTAGAAATATAACCTTGGCAAAGTCGAATTGTGCAAAATCATTCGAGGATGTTCTAGGTGCACAGTCATTTTCAACGTTACTTAACCTTTAAGTTGATTGATAAAATTGACAAAAAAGACCCACTTATTATTGTAACCAATTTTAGAAGGAAAACCCTAACGTAAATGATAAAAGAAGATAGTTTAGGTCATCATTGTTCATTAAAATGTAGTTATTCGCATATTTGTATTTTTTCTTCTGCTTTAGGCAAGAGACGTAATTTTCATTTAATTTCAATTAATAACAGCTCATTCTATT
>CAKNXH010001666.1:171962-195045 GCA_932178445.1 Andricus quercusramuli | reverse complement strand
ATATATATATATAATTACAAAAAAAGTTAAACAACCACCGCAGGGTACCACTAAGAGCAACTGCCATCTTGAAAAAATGTCAATGGCCCCCAGTAGAACCGCGGTAAAATACACCTATGGCCACGTCTCACATCCGTGAGATGGGTGGTCATTAATTTGACATGGCAAAGATTAAATTATTTTGATCTTGGCAATACACCTAGAAAATCCATATTAAAAATACTATTTCATTATAATTCATAAGTTATTATTATTATTATTTTTACATTTTTTCAATTATAATAAAGTTTTCGAATATTATCCTGACGCACCGCTGGGGAAAAAAGTTTTTTAGATCAAATTAGCTTAGAACTTTCGATTTTTATCCGATTTGACCAATAAAAAAATATAAATTAACTAAATTTCAGACATTGTTGAGAGCCGATTTTTGAATTTTCTTTTATTTATTTCTTATTGAACAACCGAGTTGACGTGTTTTCATGAACGATTCTATTTTTCACAACAAAGTATGTGAAATATCACGAAATCAGCCTTAGCGAAGCGAGGGCTGATATCACACGAGTGAAATCGTTGCCTCGACCCGGGTCATGCATACAATTTTTCATCATATCGATAATCGAAAATTCCACTTTCGACGCCTGTGGAGCGGGTCGACAATCGAATTTTCAACCCTAGGGAAGAAAGTGACAGATCAATGCAAATGGTTCCGCCATTTGCATTTATCTGTCACTTTCTTCCCTAGGGTTGAAAATTCGATTTTCGACCCGCTCCACAGGCGTCGAAAGTCGAATTTTCGACTGAGGTATGACGAAAAATATTATTCAGCTGGTTATAAGCTGGTTCATTTTTCCAATAGCAAATTAATGAGTGAAAGTGCTACTTCAAGATCAGAAATGCTCGGTGACTTTATTATTCAAAATTTTTTTCGGGATAAACGTAAAAACAATGCGTGGTTACTATTGCTACAAATATAATAAAGTTATTGTTAATGTTAAAACAAATTTAATGAACAAATGCTCATCTTAGCCATTTCGCGTTTTGAACACTTCGATCCTGTTACTAAATTGGTCAAATATTTATTAACAATGAATAATATGTACGACTTTTGAATACCTGATAACAATTAGTAATACATTTCGTCAATTTTCAATAAATAATGGTGAAAATTTATTGAAAAATTAACGTAAGAAAAATATATGGCTAAGTTATTTCGAGTTGGTTCCGTTGAAAAAAAAATCGGCTAGTAAAAAATTGACTAAAATCTCTATTCGCTAAAAAAATGCAGTTAACTTAATAACCAATATTACCGCCTGACGGTTACTGACAAATAAGTTCCATGCTGAATCATACTCACTTGTTGAAAAGTAGGCAGGTTGTGGATTTTTCTATAAAATTGTTTATATCATAAACAAATATTTTTGGTTGATATGGTGTCACAATAGAAGAATTTTCGCATGCAATTAAAAATTTCAAGAAATAGAAATTCCAAAAATCTCTCTTCGTTCATGAAATTCAATTAAATGAATAACAAATTATGTGACCTGACAAAATCATCTAATTAATACAGTCCTTATTGAGTCATTACAGTCGAGTCGTAAAAATACTATATCCATTGGTGTTTTATGAACGATCTCATTTTGAAAACATTTAAAAACATCTTTTATTTTTGTATTAACAAATGGAGAAGTAAAAGTACTACTTGAACATTAAAAATACTTGCACACTTTATTTTTAATCAAAAATTGAACAATAAATTCGTTACTAATTTTATAATGATCTACGTAAGTATAATTGCACAGGCCAACAACACATTAAGCATTTCAGTTTCTCTTGCATTGTGGAACAGTGCAAGGCGAAGAGAAACTGAAATTGGTAATGTGCGATATCTCGGAGAAAAATAATCGGTTCGGGATGGTCAAACATGAAAATCGAAGATGAAAATGTGTACTAAACGATGACATTAGTAGTTTTTAGAAAAAATTGCTGATCGTGATATATTGCCTTAAATATGGCTAAAAATAGCCATTTTTGCACATTTAGGTTGGGATATCTCAAAAACCTGATGTATAGGAAAAATTTAAACAACGGATTTGTTTTTAGGGCACCAAAATCCTTCGGGTCACATAGCCTAGTCTTTGGGTACAAATTTTATCGGCCTGTGTTATTTGCCAAAGAATGAAATAAAAAGAAAAAAAGAATATATATATATATATATAACTTGGTTGTTATATAAAAAATATACATAAAGCACGGTTCCCATGAATCTCTCTATATCGGAAAAGTCTTCACATTAAATTCTACTCTGAAAATTCATTTACAGTAATTGCTTTCGGCATACTATTGCTGTGTCGTTTTTCCTTAAAAGTATCCAATTCACAGTTGATCAATAATGTTTTCCTCTTTGATCAAACAATTCCATTTGATGCTACCATCAGTAGAATTGGGTCAAAAGACGTATTTCAATCCCGGAACCATAAAATCTAAAACTTCCATTAGATTAGTAAATATTTCGTAAGTAGTAAAAATAAACAGAAAATAAAAAAATAAATTTCAAAAATTGTCCACGATTAGAATCTTATTTATGCAACAACAACAAGATATCGTTATATTTATTAAAACGAGAATAAAGCCCGACTTTAACAAGAAACTAAACTGCATTCAGAGTTTTTCAAAAAGAATGAGAATCGCTCATAAAGTGATCCTTATGCGCAACACATGTTGACAATTTTTTCCCGTTCCGGCTACAGACTAGGTTTTTGTCGCGCAAATAACAATATGGTTGCATCCCTCGTCTTCCCAAGATGATATCGCATAGCGTTAGTCATCAAATTTTTTTATTAAAAATTTTCAGTATGAATAAAATTGTAATAATCTTGTATGTGAAGTATCAAACTGGCATACTGACCGGTAAAACATAAAAAAAATCAGAATTTAAACTTCAGAGATCACAGAATTAATTCATTGTTGAAAAAATAATGAATGTTTACAAGAAACTTACATTTGAATGATTAAAACAATTTTAGCGACATCTGGATGATTCTTTTTATTCTCAGTGAAAGACAAAATTTTTTTAATGAATAATAATAAAAATAAAATAATAATAATAATTCAAACCTCAAACAAGTGATGTATCGCGCGTGTTTGCTTTCTAGTTGTAATAAATGATAGTATAAAAAATGTTACACTTTTATGATTCAAATGTAAGATAAACATTTTTTTAAATTTTGCACCATTCGGAATTTGTCATGTAACTTAATGAACTCAAGGGAATATGATTGCTCAAAAGAACCAGCATACAAAGCTTAACAAGCTCTGATAAACGTATGACCAATTACGGGTTCCTGGGTTCTAGTCGAACCCTCTCTGTGCCTGGTATGCCAGTGAATGTCGAGAACTAAGCCTGGCATTCAACGTAAGTGGTCTCATTAACCATTTTGTGCATCTATGTTTAAACGAATCTCATTAATTATATTCCAAATTAGATAATGATACGAAAGTATAGTACAAATAAAAAAGAGAAAGTAGTAGAAATAATCGTTGTTATGCGAGAAACATTTCATTTGAAGCACTAATTACGCCAAGCTGGTGATCATAGTGCCTAAATAGGGCTAGAAATGCGACAGGCTAGTTATCGGGATATTTTGGGGCTTTTTTAAGGTTTCGTATCCCCGGGCAGAAACATTTACAGTTTCGGTCAAGTATCTTTCCGTTGTACTTTTTTCTCGACACTTCCTTACCCTTGACCCCCTCCCCCCAACCTTAACGCATGGGATCATGCCACGGGACTAAGGGTTGTTTTTGACCCATGCTATGGGATGTTATTGCCTGTTACTAGGTAGTTGTATTGATTGTTGCTAAAAGTTCTTATTACCCATATTACTATGGGTTATTACTGAGAGTTGCTAAGAGTTGTTATTTTTTGTATTCAGGTAGGTGCATTAACCGTTAGTAAGGTTGTTGATATCCGTTGCTAGGAGATGTTCTTGAGAGTTGCTGAAGCTTGTTATTGTTTGTTGAATTGGATTTGTATTAATCGGTACAAAGGGAAGTTACTATCCATTTCTAGGTTGTTTAATTAGCCGTTGATAAGGATTATAATTGATTGATGCTGCTTATATTGATCGTTACTATAGGTTGTTATTGACCGTCGCTAGAAGATATTACTGATTGTTGCTAACGGTTGTTATTAACCGTTTTTAAGGGTTGTTTCTGTTCGATAATAGGGAGTTGTAAAGACCGCTGCTAAAAGTTCTTATAACACGTTGCTAGGGCTTATTATTGACAGTTGCTAAGGGTTATTATTTTCCGTTGCTAGGAAGTTGTAATGATCGTTGTTTAGGGCTGTTATTGTCTGTTGCTAATGGAACTGAGAGTGGAAGGGGGAGATTCAAAAGTCTTCATAAACATCCTAATAAGCTACGAAACCCTTTTTATAGGACCATAGTACCTACTTTGACAAATTATAATTTTGACAATGTATAATATTGACTGATATTGACGTATATAATATTAACAAATCATAATTACAGGACTTGAATAGGAATTTCTCAAGTTAGTGTTTTGTGTGAGAATGATGTTTTCAGTACGATCTGGTGGCAAGCCGTAACCGATAATCTCATGCCTGTGTCGAAAAAAAATGTACGAAGATTTTCTTTCTAGATTATACCGTCTACGTGTAATAGGTAACCGAATAAACCCTTTGGCAATATATAAGACATTCTCTGTCGGCGACATAGTAAATCTGTGAGTACATTTCTGATTTTCCTTTTTCCCTCAACATGCTAGTACGTGGCGGTAGAAGGAACTCGGGCAAGGAGCGTGGCATCTCGTTAGGAGAAAATTTAAACGGTGCAAATTTATGTAGGTCGTACTCGTATAACGCTCGGCAAAATCGCATCGTTGCGGCTCGACCAGCAGCTTTAAGCCCAAAAGTCAACCGTATTCCGGTGCTATTGGGATTTCACAGTAAACTAAACCCTCAAAAGACTCGAATCATGTATTTTTCAAAGAAAATTGAAACCGTATTAATTTAAGTGACTACACTATTGGAACAAAATGGGTGTTTTTGTTAAAATCCAAAGTTACAATTCAAATGTGTAAATTTCAAATTACTTCAAAAAATCTTGCCCTTCTGATGTCAACAAATGAACGTAGTTTTTCCCCCATATCCACTGGCAATGACTCAGAGATAGGTATTCACTTGTCCGAAATTTCATTTTCCTTAAAATTCATTTTGCCGAAAAAATCACTAGATAACTAGCCGCCTTCGGAACAATTGATAGATGGGCTTCTGCCCTATCAAAATTGCCAATTTTAATTGGCAAGCAGAAGCCCATCTATCAATTGTTTCGAAGGTGGCTAGTTATCTAGTGATTTTTTCAGCAAAATGAGTTTTAGGGAAAATGAAATTTCGGACAAGTGAATACCTACCGACACAGAAAGTACGTAAATTGTTATGCGACTTTTTCTAGGCGATAACATTTCTATTTATTCAAATAAATATAAAACAAAACTATAAATACTGCAGCTAAAACCACCATGAACACTAAAATTTAAACTGTCTTAAGAAACAGTTGCTTAATTATTTAGAGTTCTAGTTTATAGTTTGAAAACGGAATCTGCCAGTTGAACATTGACGAATTCTCTATTTGTTTATAAAATTTATTTAAATATCAAATATTGTCGCCCGACCAGGTTCTCTACTCATTGAGGTCCTTTATAGTTTATAAGCCACTGGCAGTCGATTTCATTACAAAAAAAACATCTATTTGTTGAAAAGTAGTCAAGTTATGAATTTCTGTATAAAATTGTTTTCAAAATAACAAATTATTATTGTTTAGTAAAGTATAATGAAGGGGGCTTTTTCCAAGTAATAATTGACTCCGTTAAAGAAACGAAAGCTGCAGGTTCAAAATTGACGAAATTTTGAATTCGTTCATCTTTATTTAAGCAATTAAAAATTGCCATTGGGTATTGAAAAATCATATATAATATTTATTGTCGGCTATTAATTTGAATTCGGAAAAAATTGTAACTGAGGATTCTTTTGACGAATATCTCGAACAGTGTTAGGACATGAGACATTCACGAGATTCATATACCATTTGACCCACGATGACTCCCTGAAATCTAAAATTGTAGACTTTTCAAATGAAGGATAAGTAAGTTACGCCATGAGATGAAAATGAGCTGGGAGAAAAGTTGAAAAGTAGCAGAGGGTGAAATTGAAGGAGGACTAAGTGAGCTTCGTAAACGAATCGTTGGATGATGATGGAAAATGGTATCATCAATATTCGTCAGAAGAAATGTAGGAACTACCTTTCAGATGGATCGGAGGCAGGAAAGCTCGTTTAAAAGGGGTAGGCGTTATTCCTACAATCTACATTGGCAAGGCTTCAGAATCTCGAAAAGAGACCGAATACTCTTATTTGCTGCCTTCTTCTACCCTCTTTTCTTCCAAAGGGTGGTTGGTGACTTTACTCCTTTTATCTCATTTTTCTACAAACTTGATTTATGATCCTAACTGAGGTATTGTCTAATTTCTCGTAGATATCATACGACAAACTCAAGATGTATTCTGATTGCTTCTCTTCACTTGCCATTCAGTAATTGTGCCATTTCACAATCGAATAATAATTCCATAAGCAGTTTTTGCTTCATCTGGATCAAGAAAACATTTGTTAGTAGATTATTTCTTTTAATTTTCTTGCTTGGCTTTAATAATAAAGTTTGTTGGGTTGCAATGAGATACTAAGAACTGAAATATGTACGAAATTATTAACACTCACCATTGATTGGTTGAAACCTTGCTAAAGGATCGGAGAACTGACGAAGTCTATCTGTAACGTATTGAGGTGAATCTCCATTCTGAAATAAGATAAAATCATTTCTGTCAAAATGGGCATTAGAAATTTCAGAAATTTCAAACAGTAGGGTAAGTGCACCAATTATTGACACATTTAGCCCAATTATTGACATGCCGAAAACCGAAGTAAATTTATGTTATTTTCATAATAAATATTTAATTGCCAGGAATTGGAGTTCTTTCCCCAGAGGTTCACGTACTTTTGTCTCTTGATTTTTTTTCTATCTTCAGTTTGAAAGTTTATTGGTATAGGTCAGTTTGACATCTTATTACAATTCTCTTTCCACTTTGAATTGTTTCGATTGAATGGAAATTCATAAGATTGAATTAAAATATCAAATCCTCATAATGTTAGACTGACATAACAATAATTTTTATGTGCCTTTAGGATCATTTGAAATTAGATTCAGTGTTGGAAAAGTTCTTCAAAAAAGTAACTGATTACAGCTACATCAGAGTAATAGCGCAAACACAATTAAGAATAATAAATAAGTTTACGCCTAGACTTATATCCAAGAATGAAACCTGCAGATTGAATGCTAATGATTATTGTATCTACTGTCATGACGATATTCTTCATATAGAATGCCTGTCTGATTATTCTAGATAATCCTGATAAAAACTCTGGGATAACGTTTACGCAAAACGTTAAAATTGAGGAATTTTCAATTATAAATATTTAAAATTAAACTATTCCAAAAAACATCCAAAATATAAGTTTTGAAAATTGAATAATTCGTCATTGTATATTTTCAAAATTCAATATTCAATTGTAATTCTTCAAAATTAAGACATTAAATCGTATATCTTCAAATTTGAATTATTTTCTCAATTTGAAGAATTTACAATAAAATTCTGTAATTTTGACAATTTGCATTCGAAATTTCTAAAACTTGAAATATTTAGAATTGAATGCTTGATGTTTTTATTTTCAAAATAATCCAAATTTGAGAATTTTTATTTATACATCCTTAAAATTGCAGAGTTTTTGATTGTAAATCTTTAAAATTGAACAACTTTGACTTTTGTGAATAATAAAATGAAATATTATATATTTAAAATTCATGAGTTTTCAGTCGCAAGTCTTCAAAATTGTAGAACTTTCAATTCTCAAGCTGTCAAATTGAAGAGTTTTCAATTTCAAAAATCAAAAGTAAAAACTCTGTAATTTTGATGAATTTCATTCGAAATTTTTTCGATCTGAAGGACTTGGAAATGGAAGCTTTACTTCTGATCTTCAGAATCATGCAAATTTAAGAATTTTGATTTTTACATTCTTTAAAGTTAAACGTTTTTCAATTGTGACTCTTCAAAATGGTAGAACTTCAAATTCGTGATCATCAAACCATATGGTTTCATCATGAATTTTCAATGTCACTTGTTTGTCTTTTGTTCTGTAAATGAAATAATAGCAAACAATTTAAAATTAAGCTACATATAACATTTAAGATAGAACTCTATGGTTCCAGGATTGCGAATTGTAAATCTTTAGAATTCAAGAGTTTTTAATTTTGAAAATTCAGAATTATAAATTATGCTATTTTTAAGTTTTAGAAGTAAAACTTCTGTTATTTTTTTGATTTACACTTAACATGTTTTCATTCTGAAAATTTAGAATTGAAACCTCTTAAAATATTGATCTCAAAAATTATCCAAGTTTAAGAGCTTCTATTCGTACATCTCTAAAATTAAAGAGTTTCCATTCGTAACTCTTCAAAATTTTAGAACTTTGAATTATAAATCTTCAAATTCGAACGGTTTTTAAATTTAGAAATTTACAGTTAAAAATTAAAAATGTTGTATGTTTTCAAATTAAAAATGCTGTGATTGGGATTATTTACGTTCTAAATTTCTTCATTTCGAAAGATTTAGAAATGGTATCTTGACTTTTGATCTTCAAAATCATCAAAATTTAAGAATTCAATTGCAAATCTTCAGAATTAAAATAAATTCAAATATAATGGAAGCCAATACATCTATTTCCATATTCATTTAAATTTATGATTATTAATTATATTTCATAGTACATTAAATGAAAGCATATATTCTTATTTGATAATTAGGCTATCAAAATAAAAAGCATATAATAAGCGCGTGTAGTGCGTTATTTTTTGCTAATATGAATAGAGTATTTTTTTAAAAACACATTAAATTTGTAATCTTCGAGTATTTACTTAGATGAATGACCCCTATTGAAATAAACAAAATACAAAAATTAACAAAAAAGGCAAAATGACTCCCTGTGTTTTGGTTTGAAAAGTCCACGAGAAAACTTTCCACGTTCAGAGAAATTTTTGCTTATTGGAATGTAAGGGAAAGTGAGAAAGCTATTTTTCAAGCGACTTTCAATGCATTTTAACTAGGCAACCCACTATACCCGCATTCTGACCAAAAGTTCTCGGTTACACGTTCTCCAAATTACTTTCGAAGCCCTCAGGATAATAATATTCCTTTCACGTTTCACTGGTACTTAAACTGTCACGGAATGTACTTCATGCCGAATCACTGAATCCGAAACTGACGACTCTGTTTTGAAAGGTCGCATCTTCCTCAAAGCTTTGGCGCTGACATCCCGAGCGCATAACTGTTTTGACGTATAGCACTTCTAAAGACGATATCTTCGGCACTTACATTTCAGTCCTGAATATCCTCTTGGTGAGACTGTCGCCACATATTATTTTCTGCCGGAGGATATATGCTCCAATTAATAATAAAAATGTGATTCGAATAAAAATGCGGATGTGCGCGTCACAACCTCGTAAAAGCTGGCTTCGTTAGTCGCAACACCGACGCGACGCGACGCCGCTTAACGACGCCGACAGTTTTTACTACATCCGAATTCACGATCATTTAGACACACTTTATCCTAAAAAGTGAATTCAACTTAAATTTTGCAAATACAATGATGATTTCTGCTTCATAGCTGTCCAAACATTTAAGCAAGTATAAAAACGTTGGTCAAATTAAGCTGCATTCTTTTTTTACTTTTATACTTACAGTGAGTTCCAAACGGTAAGACCCAAGTCGCGAATCCTAACCAGAATGTTTCAGAGCCATGAGGAAACAAAATATGAGTTCTTTAATCTGCAATTCTTAAAAACAAGTCAAAAAACTTTAGGTCCCAAAATCATAAGGCCCGAACGCCATTTATTGACCCATTTCTCCCTGTCTCAACTGAAAACTATTGGCATATATTTTTTAAGGAGAACATTTAGAAACACAATATTATCAAGCAAATCTGTGCAAAAATTTCCATTTTTGAACAAAAAGACTCAGAGACATTATGAATCCAAAATTCAGTTATTTTGAAAAAACATATTCGAACAGCTCAATATATGAAAAAGAATTGCGCATATATTTAAAACGCGATTTTCGGACATTTTTCTCCCTGACTCAACTGCGTGAAATATTGGGGCTTATTCAAAATGCGATTTTTGGACCCATTTCGCCCTGTTTCAATTCATTTCTATTAGGGCATATTTAACACGCAATTTTTGGATTGATTTCTCCGTGTTTCAACTCTAAGATATTGTTCGGTATAGAATTACAATTGAATTCGAGTGCTCAGACATGACTATATATAATATCACAGATTTAAGGTACATTAAGGCAGAAAATGATGAAAATGATTGAAATATGTTTACCAGGGAGGTCTAGAAAACGTTTTTCCAGCTAAAGGGCCATGACAATCCCAGAAAGTTTCCATTTACGGAGAAAGAAAATCTGTTTTTTTTTAATTCCAATATTTAACATGAGAAGATTTTGACTTTTCGAAAAATTGAACCCCGTCGGCAACGCCCAAAACATGACCCAAAAATAAAAAAAAAAACATCTACCCCCCCCCCCCCGGCCCCCGGGGGGGGGGGAATGTGAAAATAAAAGTGATTGCTATGGTTTTATTTTGTAGACACTCCTCTCCGATCCCTGAAAATTTTGGCAACTTTCGATCAAATTCTGAATTATCAGTCCAATTTTTCGAAAATCCAAAATTTTCTCATGTCATAGTATACATGGGATTTTCAAATGCCCGGTTGCGCGTGATAATATTGAAAAAAATATAGATTCTCTTTCTCCAGAAATAGAAACTTGGGGGGGGGGGTGTCTTGTCCTCTACAGTTAAATAAATTGGCAACGCATTTTTGGACCACCCTAATATTTACGCATAAAGGTTAAAATGAAAATGATTTCTTTCACCTTTCCAAAAACCAGACTGGGCAATTTCTTATATAATTTCCTCATAAAATTAAGAAATAATATTGAATGCAAAACGTTCATATTAATAAATATCATTGATTGCTCAAATTGCCTAAAATTGGAAAAAATAGTACCTATTAAGTCATTAATTAAGTCACTTCCAATACTTCTCCACCCCCTCTAGAGCACAGGGTAGAATTAGCTAGGCAAGGGGTCAAGTCATTTTGAACGTTTTTTGATTCCGCACAACTCTCTAAATCAGAATTAGTAGAAATTTTACTAATGTATAATTAGTAGCAATGTGTCTGACTTATAAATTAGGGATTTCATCACTTTCTAATAAATAAAATGGTGAGATTTGTGTTACTAAATGAATTAGTAAGGGTGTTTCACTAATCTGTTCAGTTATGAACTTACTAATTCAAGGAGTTGCAATGAATTACTAGCGAAGTAATAATTGTATATAAACAATTCAATATTCAAAATTCAGCAGCACAGACATTTTCTATTTTCAAAACCAAGCACAGCTGTCCTTTTGAAGCGTAATTCATTATACCGTTGACTTAAGACAATTTCAAAGAGTAAGACACGTATAAATTCAAATTCATACTAATAAAGTTTTTTAAAATTATTTTTTAATAAAGTTAAGCAGTGTTGGGCGCGGTCAGTACTTGGATGGGTGACCGTTCGGGAATAATACTACTGCGTGCTGTTGGCACCTCGTGGGTGTGGTGAGCTCACACTTGTGGTTATTTACTACAAGAAACTATCCGCCTAGAAACACTACCCGATTCGGGTAGTGTCACGCCTATACCCCGAAAGGGAAATGGCTTAATGGTATACATACATGTAAGTAATCCAAAAAAATCATTTCAGGAAAGAAAAACAGTGTCCTTAAAAAATGAAGTATTGAAATGAATATGATTTTATAAAAACGTTGATATGGAAAAATTGGACTTTTCTCATTACAATTTTGATAACTTATAAAAAGTGAAATGAAAAAATTTCTCCATATTATCATTGTAAAACTGATAGATATAATTTTTCAAGAATTCTTTTCAAACTATTATTATGTCAAACTATGTATATTGAAAAATAAATTTTGAAAATGTTGGTAGACCATTTTGACAATAAAATTTTACTCAACCACCACAAAAGTTTTGAAAGAAGGGTAGAAATGGCTGAAATAAGATGGATTTAGAATAGAATAGGATAGAAATTAGAACAGAATTTTTTAACTTTTTTCTAATTGTGTAAATAGTAAACTGGAATAATATATAGTTGAAATTCTCTTTTTAAATGGTGTAGATTGTAGAGAATAAAGAAGTTTTTTCAATGGCAATCCATTAACGCCGAATGCATTAAACGAGAAATACGTGGAATCGAGAATAGTGACAGTATCTCGTCTGTCTGTCCCTCTGTGTCTATTGCAGTGCGCAATTTACGTGAAGAATTAACGAACGCGCATAGCACGCAAAGCTCAGAGATACTAATTCGTTCTATTTTTGTTCCCTTGGCAAGTTCCACTTCAGGGGAGGACTTAACGCGAAAACACAAAGCCTACCTTGTACTTACTCCCTTTTCCCGGTCGTACTAACTTATTTCACTGGTCAGATGCTCCATTTAAATGCGAAACTGGATTATCTCAACATTTCTGGAAATAGGAACTCTAATTATCAGCACGGTACCAAAGACAGCAAAAATTGCATCTTGCCTTTGGATTTCAGCATCTTAATTACGAGACACGTGCACCCTAGAAGCGAGATAGAACCTTCCTTTATGCTGGATAAATATTTGACTTAAAATAGTTCAACTAGCTGCGAAGATTGATGCTAAAAATTAAGTCAAATGAAAAAATAACAAACATTCAACATTTATATTCATTTTTGTGGTTTCATTTATTTCAAAAAGATTCTTGGGACAAGTCATCCAGTTATTTAAAATTACGCGTCGCCATTTTCAATTATTATCATTTCGATTCGTAAATGTATAAATATTTGGATTTGAAAAATTTGATCACTTATTTAAAAGATCTACCTTTTGGATGAGGATTTGTTTTGTTGTTGAGGGTTTAACTTCTTTTTTTTTTCTAGAAGAATTGTCTTTTTTTCGTAAAACTTCAACTTTTTTGTTGGAAACTTGATTGAAATCCCAATAAATTTTTAATCACCATTAAGGTTCCTTTTTATCTTGAAAGATTCAAAAAATTTCAAATAATTTCCTGCGATTCCAAAATTTGAAAATCTTTGTCACTTGGCTAGGAATTTGATTTTTTTCAGGGCTGGTAACCTTCACAGTATACAACACCAGCCAGCTATGACTCTCTCAGTTCCAGTTCTGTCCCTGAACTCCTCCTCCATTAACTGAAGTGTGGTGGGACTGACGTTATAACCAGATTCTTCACTTACGATTTTGCGGGTTGGAATGGAAGCAGGAATCAGAAGACTATTTATCATAGGATACTTCATATGATACTATAAGTACTTGTGATCATTATGAAAGAATCATTTTACTATAGCAGATATGAATGAATAGATTGTCGTCCAACGTCAGGGTACAGAAAGGGTTCTGGGTAATTTTCGAGATCTAAGACGAAATGATAACGGAAAAAGACTAGTTTGCTTATGCTTAGAAAAGGGCTCATCTATTACAAATACTTGAATTGGACATTAAATGATCCAGATGTACACCTGGTGTAGAGAAGATGGCCACAGTGTAATTGACTTCGTTGTTGCGGAAGAAAGACTACGAATTTAATACTGATCATCATATTTTTGTCTCCAAAAGAAGTTTAGATCGAAATTGGGAAGAAAAAGATACAACAAAAGAGAAGCAAACGCTAATCAAAATTGAGAATCAACAGAAACCGTAAGTACGAATAGATTTTCAAAATAGGATGGACGAGAGTATGGATGAGGTAACTTGGAAGACGCTCATAAACGATAAAGATATTTAGGGCGCATCGACTATGATCCAGGATATCATTGTTAATGGCGCGACTGAAGTGTGTGGTACTGCGGTTGTAGGAAGAATGTCTGCTGATGCGTAGTGGAATGATGAAATCCAAGTAGCCGCTGAAGAAAATAAAGAAGCGTATAAAACAAAGTTGTACATCACAGGCATTAGCGATAAGGAGAGAAATGGACATGGAAACGATTACGCACACAAAAATAGGAAAGTAAAACTACGAGTGAAAGAAAGTGAAGATAAAATCCAAACAGAAGTAGAGAAGCAAATGCAAAAGTATTTTTAAGGAAGCAAGAAACTGTATTATAAATGAGCGCTGATCAATATGACGGGAGGTAAAACTACAGAGTTAGACAGTATGAGAAATACCAAGGGGGTGTGATGAAGAAATTGATATCTGAAGAAGCACTCTCCTTCTCTACTAATTCAAATGAAAAATTCGGAAATAATGTGGAATATTTTTTTGAAATTTATAAAATAAAGGAGGTTTTAAACGTATTTAATCGTTTTAACTTCTCGTAAGTTCAGGTTACTGGATGAACTAGTTCAGTTTTTCTAATGGAAAAAACAAGTTAAACACTTAAACAATTAATTAATATATAATCTCATATTTCTGCTCTGAGGAGAAAAATATAAGCTTCTATATTAAGATTCAATATTTTTCAATTGGAGAATTTTGAGAAAATGTTCAGTGTCAATTTCTTATCCTAATCTGAATAATATTCTCAAGCACGTTGGATACGAAAATTGGTATGCATTTTTATTATTTATCTGTGACAAAAAAATATTTTCAAAATAAATTTTAGGAGCTCTATTTATGCGGTCTGAAATAAATGAGTTATTCTACATAAACTCAAACCAGAAAAACATCAGGATTTCTTAAACTTGGCCATACTATATGTATATATTATGACAGAAGTAAAATTTATAATTTTCAAATACTATGCAATTAATAAAATTTTCAAACTTATTTCGACTTCGAGCAATCTCAGCATATTATTCAATTCATTTTTTGTGGCTTTTAGAGACTCTCAGTAATAATACAAGTTTTTGGTCGATTAAACAATACATGACAAATCTTTATTTATGAAAAATAAAAATAGAAGTTAATGCAAAAAATAGTCTTCAGGATAAAACTCGCACTGAAATGTACTGAAAACTTATATCAAATATGTAACTTTCGAGCCCAAATTCGTGTTCAGCGCAAACAAATCTATTGAAAACACCTAATCATTTCCTATATGCACGACTCTTTTATACCAGTGAAATTTACATTTCAGAACTAAAATCATAATAGTTGATACAAGATTTGCAATTTACAAACAGTTCCAGCTTATATAGACTTTTATCACATAAAGTCGGTTATTGTAAAGTAAAATGCAAAAAAACATCACGTAGGGAGGGCGGGTTAAAGTTCCTGTGAAATGTATCACGTATTTTGCGAACGGCCCTTATAGATTTAAAAAAAAATTCACATTTTTGAACAATTTTAGGTTATCTTCACATTTTGCATCGGTAATCAGTTGTTGTAAAGAAAAAAAATTAGGTTTAAAAAAGTATTTACAATCTTAAACAAATTACGTTACGTTATGTTTATGTTTTTCGTCTCAGATTCATATTGTTAACAAGAAATCATTAGATTTCAAATGATATTTACAATATTTGAACAATAAAGGTGTATGTTTTAATTTGTTTTCAATAATAGGGTATGTTAGCCTTTTTACTGGAAATCGGACACTTTAAACAAAAGTCATTTGACTTCAAAATCTGAACTTACTTACATCTAACATATTGCTGAGGTAAACTTTCCGTGGTTACAGGCCTGTTACGTGCTGCCTCTAGCGGAATTCACCTGAGATATCTGCGTATCACCACGAAAAGTTTACCTCAGTTTGAATATCCACCTTGCGATTATCCTATTTTACCGATTACCTGCAACATTTCCTACCCTCAGTGTGTCCCACGTGATCGCGCGCCAGCGCGCGTGTTTATTTTTTGTTGTCTTAAAATAAGAAAGTGGTCCTTTTTTCTAACAAGTTCACAATATTTAAGTTAATTCATCCATCCTATATCTCAAGCTCCACCTTCACTGGAAAATGCAGTAGTGTATCCCGAAGGGTAGAAATAGGTGAAATTTATGTGAACAATATTAAAATTCTATTTCCTGAACAGAAGACACAAGTGGGCTTGAAAGTATCGAGTGCAATGCTAACAATTAAGCGAACGAGTCTCTATATATCGCACATTTGAGACCGGATTCAGAATATAAATTACAGGAGACTCGTTGATTTTTCGTTTCTCATGCTCTCTTCTTCTTTTGTCTCATGGAAGCTCCCAATTTACAAGAAACGATTCACCGGTCGATGCCCCTCGGGACTTTGATTCCGATAAAATCAATGTGCTCACAGTCTTATATAAAATAATAATAATCAGAGAAGAATCTCTCTGGTATTCTCTTCCATTGCCTCTCTTTTTTCGAGATTCACGATCAATATTTACGCGACCATTTAATACCGAAGCTCCAAGCACTTTGCTTGAATCACGCCGGCAAACATCATAAACCTCCAAGGATAAGTATGCGACGAAGCCATATATTCTCGTTCATTTGAATTATACGCTGAATTCACAAGCAAAAAGCATTTTCCTAAAATTATTGAGGGACTTCGACGTATTCTTTCAAGCTCATGAATTTGCATTGCCTGTAAAAGATGGAATTGATTGCTGACATGGCCTCGTGTCAAATGTTTCCTTCGCCATGCACAAATGAAAATATTTTATAATAAAGAAGTGTAGTGTACAAGTATAATCTTTCAAACATTAAAGAATGCAAATTCTGAACGTTTTTAAATCAGGAGTGGTTTTAAATTCAATTATTATAAATTTAATGACTTCGATAAGTAAATGACACATTTGCGGATTTTTGCAGCTATGTGGGATTCTATTCTCAGGGGATGTATTGGGTTAAGATGAGATTCAATTCCAGTCTAGTTTAATCGCGGAAAGTACATACAATCATATAAAATTGCACGTTTGCACAGAGATCTTTATTCCATCTACGAATTTAAATATAAGAATGTAGACTGTGTAAAATTTTCACAATATATCCTTGAATTTTACTGCGATGTTCTCGGAATCAAGCAAATAATTGTCTGATTATATTAAAAAAGATAATTATAGAGTGTTAGAAGAGATTTCACTCAGTTCATTCCGCAAAAATATTGTGCAACAAATTTGATTTTTTCTTCATGGGCTAATATTTTGTGGATTATTTTAAAAGTATAAGTATTGCTGATTGAAGAATGTAACAGAAAGAGGTTACAGTGTTTGGAGCGTTATCGAGTTTCAAAATAAGTAGAACTTCCAATATGAAACAAATTGAGATAAATGATTCTTCTTGCCCCGCGGGACTAGCGAATGTAGGATGCATCTGTTTTGTCAGAGCTTTAAGTCCCTTGGCCTGGAGTGCTTTATACTTTATATTACCCACGCATTTTTATGGAAACTCAAAAAGAACCTTTCAGATATAAAACATGCTTTGTGAAAATGTAAAGTTCTTTTTGGGAGCAATAATTTCAGAATCTTTTACCACATAACCATTTTTCGATCTCTATGACGTAAGAGGGTGCAAAAGTGTGAAATCTATAATATTTTTAACAATCGTCAAGCGATCAGTTGATTGCGTTGACAGACTTGTTTGACAGATTGAACCAACTCGAAGTAATAAGTTACCATACATCAGCGACAATTTCTGGAAATTTCTGGATACTCTGAATTCCGATAAATTTGAAAAAAGGCAAAAATTAAAAAAAAATTTTAATGTTCAAAAATGGTCAATATTTTCAAAAATGACAAAATTTTCAAAAGTTTCGAAATTTCAACAATTTTTGAAAACTCGAGCGACTGGAAATCGTTGAAAAATTCAAATTTTCTGAATTTTCAATTTATACATTTGCCATAGATTTAAAAAAAAAATGGAAATTTATAAATTTACTATAAATGTCACAAATCTTACAAATTTCCATGATGAATGTTCGGTAACCAGAAAGTGGTTCAGGAATTTTCAAAAATTGTCAAAATATTAGAAATTTTCTTCTGCGATTTCGATTTTAGAAAATGAGTTTATGCTCTCCCGTAAAATTGACATTTTTCCCCAGGCAAAAATTTCCTAAATCATACTAAACTGAAAATAAACTTTAAAAAATTCCTCTTGATAAACAGAAATCATGCTGGCATTTCAACAAATGTCTGAAATCATGCATTTGCGTAGAAAAAGTCTCACTTCTGTCCCTTGGTGCATAATAGGCTATACGAATCAACTCATTGTTACTACTTTGAAGGATACGAGTGAATATAAAATAAAATCAGCATCATATTAGATATCATACATCTAGCCAAAGATCATTTATTTGAAAAATCTTTCACATTTATCGAAAGATTTATTTCATTTGAAAATTAAATACGAATTACCATCGAAATGAAAAGTAGACTAAAGAACAGAAATTAAGGTCTGTCGATTAATTCTCATAAAACATCTTGAGGCCACGTGTTGGTTTCCTAAGTAGCTTCATTGAAAAGTCAGTGGGCAAATTGAAGAATTTTTCAGTGGCAACATTGTGATTTATTATATCGTCTCTGTTGGATCTTCGAAGAGCATGGGGGTTATATTTAGTGGTCGGGTGGCCAAACGCGAGTCGGGTCTACGCGGGAAATATATTTCATTGTGTAATCCCCGCAAAGAAGAATCCTCTGACATCCCAAGTGGTGGCCACCAAGCGAGAAAGCACTTCGCGACTTGACTCAAAATTTCAGCAAACTCCCCTAAAATCTCCGCCTTTGAAGCATTCGAAATTTAAAAATCAAATATTTTGGACAAATTGCTCAAAATTGACCAATTTCAAACAGAAAGACTGAAAATTCAAATGTCTTTGATGAAAAAATCACTTATTATTGAACCACTTCAAAAGTTTTGTGCACAGTTGAAATTTGACACTTTCGAGGGCGAACAATTCGAAAAATGAAGTGTTGAGTTTTTAATTTTTTTTCTTAAAATAATTGGATGTTATAATTTTTTTTAAATAAATCGTCAAATTTCAAATTGTATCTTAAACATTTCAAAATTAAATTTGTCGTGAATAGAAGTAGAATCATAAACGAAAAAATATTTTTAAAATGTTGAAATTGAACAACATTTTATTCAAAGCCTGAAAAAAGAAAGAATAATAATCGGTTTGGAACCACCTATGCACACGTATTCCAGAATGTCTTTACCGCTCGATATTCACGCATTTTAAATTTAATAAACTTTTTGTTGTCGATTCACACTCATTTTCTAAAATTCGTTTAACCTCAGTCTCAAGCCCCATAGGCCAATACCCATGCTATCGAAAGTTCCGCATTATTACGTAATCAGGAACTTCAAAGAACTTTCAAGACAGGAAACTATTCGCATAGAACAGGGAAAGTACAAAAATTCTTTGATTCTGAAGAAATAGCAACCAAATATTCATTTGTGGCGACAACTAACTAGAGAATCTCAAATATACTTGTTATTATTTTCGTTTCTTAATCGTAACATGTAAATTAGGAAATTTTTGACAGGAAGGTAACGTTTGATTTAACAAATTTGTGCTTTCTTTTGA
Source organism: Andricus quercusramuli (assembly GCA_932178445.1). Classification (NCBI taxonomy): domain Eukaryota; kingdom Metazoa; phylum Arthropoda; class Insecta; order Hymenoptera; family Cynipidae; genus Andricus; species Andricus quercusramuli. Next base: position 175,380 of record CAKNXH010001666.1, on the reverse strand, counting down.
AAATAAATTAGGAACAAAAATCTTGAAAAAGGAAACAGAAAAGTAATCTTGAAATACTTGACTTTCTACACCTGTTGATAAAAATGCGATGAATAGTACAGACCTGGAAATAAATTGTACTTAATTTTCGGTCCTTATCAGAGTTCCACTACAATTTCTATAATGCGTTTTATGTGTAAGTTCCAGAAATTTTTCATCATGTTATTCTTTTAATCTTTTCGTATGAATAGGAGATATACCAAGTTTTTACAAATCAAGTCACATGCAATGTTAATTATTACATTTTTATTTCCACAAGTTACCCATTGGATGGTAAAATCTTTCTGCCTCGTGAATTCACCTTCAAAGAAATGGATCTATAACTTTGCCCCACTTTTACTTTACTTTGTCTGCAACCCTCAAAGGGAATAATTTGCATATCCGGAGAAGATATGATTAACTATAGGAACTCGCCCTTCTTTTGGACTTTAATATACTTGAAGTTCTTAACTAAATAATTTGCCAAGAAAAAGTTACCTCGAATCATTTTTTTTGATTTATAAAAAAAATGGTTAAATATGTATTGATTTATTTAACAATAGTTTGATTAAAAATACACCAGCAGTAAGTTAGCCAAGTAGATGGCTGGATATTATTTAATATTTAATTAGGATATTAACCAATTGTAGGTCAAATTGAATTGTGCTTTAATATAAACCATCTAAATACAATCGTAGATAATATTTTAAAGTTCAGAACAGCCTATCAATGATGAAGATTGAATCATGATTTTTTTTTCTAAAAATAGAAAAAACAGAAGTCAATTTTTGTTGCGGGTAATTTTCAAGTAAATAGTTGAATTTTTTCCCATTGAAATAAAACAAGGTTCAATAGAGCAGACATGGTAACCATTTCCCATGTGGTGGGTTAATGTTAACACGGGAAGGTGATTTTTGTTGCAGGTAAAGATTTCTCTGAAACCGCTGTAAAGATCACGTTTTATTCATATTTTATTTTTAGTACATGAACATATTACACTTTTTAAGTTCGTGAATAAATACATGCTCAGTAAATTCCTAGTTAGTTACAAAGTGCTTGTTCAACAATGCAAGTAAATTAACAAGAACAAAGAATAAATATTATTTTGGCAGTCAAGATTTGGAATTTCTGCCTATTTCAGAAGTTGTGATTCAATAGTTTGTGGTGATTTGAAACTGGAAGAAGTTGTTATTTTATATAATTTTCCAACCTTCCAAACTGTTACGTGTTTATTATTAATTATTTAGTTGTTTAAAAACGTATTGTGAAATTTAAATTTTCCAAAAAGAGACAATCTTTGAACAATGCACTTCGAATATCAAATCAATCAATATCAAGTATCAAATGAAATGATTTTTGTAATTTTGAAAAGAGGCCCGTCTTAGGCAACTGGGTTTCTAGGACAGGCCATTTGACATATTTTTTTTTTAATTCAAACTTCATCGCCCTATGAACATTTTTTGAAGTAGTATGCATGTATAAACTTCACAATTGAAATAACAAACTTTAATGTTAGCAATTTCTTTTATTTCCGACGTGACATAAAATAGAGAATTTTTGTGAAATGTGTATTAGGCACCTCTCCTCTACAGATTAGGTTTTTTTTTGTAACACCTACCTCGGAAGTAAGGACTTTCATGTCTCTAAATGATGTACAAAGTATTTATATCCAGTAGATTGTGTGAAAATGATATTGGCAAATTCATTGACAAAATAATATGAAATAATAAATGAAGAAACAAATAAGGCTTTATCTTCAAATCACCTGAATGTTTTTCTGCAATTTTCCAACCCCTCTCTTCCCTATGTAAAATACCGCGTAATTTGAAAATTGAAAATCGCTCTTCAACTGTTTGAGATAAATAAACGTGGATCCTTACTGAAATTAGCTTCAAAAAGAAAATGTGTTGTCTCAATTTAAAAAGTGTAGCCCGAACTTAAAAGTGTGATAGTCCAAAATCAAAAACTGCAATGAGAAATAAACTTTCTTTTCTAGGCAAAATTTCCAGTTTCATAATCTAATTTTTTTTAAGTATTAAGAATAAACTTCAATGTTTATTTGAAAGATCATTCTTCAATCTATAAATTATCAAAATTCGAACTGAATAAATAGTACCCAATAAGAAAATCCAACTATTTTCGGTTAAAAGATCATTCTTTTCGGTTGAAAAGTGTACTATTATGTTTTTGACAGACAGATTTCACTTTTGAAATTTTAATATTTAACAATTTGGTTATACCTTTTGATTCTATAAACTATTCTCAAGATTATTGCATTTTGAGGTCAGATTACTATCGAGCATCCTTAATTTCATTCGGATACCAGCCCTTGGGACATTTACTTCTGAAACTCCCAGAAATCCCAACAGAGCACAGAGTGTCACTTATACTGTTATTGTTTGTCATGTTATATTCTCTGATATACGCCGAGGCGTGGCGACGGAAACTTTTGGGTTGTTGGATGTCCTATAGAAGCAGATAGAAAAGGATAAAACATAGTTCTGTTTCAGTGTTTCCTCATCCGACTCGTGAGCTTTCCCGACGAGAATAGTTTCTCGAGTTAGCAACAAGACGAGTAAAGTTGCACACGCAAACGACGAACAAATAAAGGTGGAAGGCGGGTAAAATGCGTGCGGGACGTTTAACGGCGTGTACTACCGAGGAATGAATAAGGGAGAAAATGAGGCACATAAAGAGAGTAAAAGAGTAAGCACGAGGGTGGGAAAGCAGGGAGGTAAAGATCAGAGGCCGCGACACCGATCAACATTCCGTCGAGGTCGATGCAAAAAAATAACGAGAGCTAAAGATAGAAATGTATGTTATTTCTTTCTCTCGGCCCGAAAATTTCGCACAGTGCATTTAAAACGAATCATTTTACTCATTTATTAATAAATTATGTATACTGAGAGACCATGTACAGAAGACTACCCTACAGTAGATAATGGTTAACGGTAGATAATCTTAATTAACTAGAAAACGATGACAAGAATGCTGATTGATTCCTTTCGGTTAATATTTCAGCAATGGTATTTATTTGTGCATACATTTCATCTAAATGAAATTTTTCTGATGCATGTTTTTCCATTATAATCGATTTCTATTATTTAGAAATATTTCAGAACTCTTTATTTGATATTCCATTTCCCAAAAGTAGATAAGCGTGAATTTTCGCTAGAATGATTAGCCGCACTGCACCTCAATGGCTCAATGTGTCATGACCATGGGTGTTGAAATGAAATAATTAATTGTTGAAAAACAATTTAATTTTTACGCCCGTGTAATTGTCATAGTGTTCGAATTTGAGAGGTTGACAGTATTAAAAAAAATAGTAATGAAGTGAATAAATATTTATGAATTAAACCTTGCAGTTCTTCAAATTTGAAGGTTATGTTTTTTTTTT
>CAKNXH010001666.1:140726-155610 GCA_932178445.1 Andricus quercusramuli | reverse complement strand
ATTCATATATATATATTACTATCAGTATTCGTTAATCGTGTCATTTATTAAAGAAAATACTGACTTCTCACGATTTGATGGAAAAAATCATACAAATAGAAATTGTTTAAATAATTCGGAAATATTTCACACAACATATATTATTTGTTGAATTTATCGACTATATCATTTAGCCCGAAAGATAGAAACTTTTAACCATTGACTAGGGAAAAAAATTGTTTGAACAAATAATAATTTCTTAAACAATTAAAAAGTATTTTGAACATGCTTGGAAACTTGCCACTTATCGAATGAAATAATTAATGTTGAATAGTATGAAAAATATACCATCATCAGCATGAATTTGACACAAACCTGTTTTTTTTTATTGGGGCACTTTGCGGGCACAATACAAGGGGAGTCGGGAGTGGTCCCACAATTGAAAGTTATTGAGTGGAAATTATTCCTTGAACACTCCGGAAAAGGCATTTTTTAATTTTTATAAACTGAGAAAAATTTAGTTTTAAAGCCAACATTTTTAAAGGAAAATTACTTTAGGGGGGAAAACGTACTTTAATTTACAAAAAGTTAATTACTTCTTTTTTCCATTTTGTGGGAAACCGAGCTTTTCTTATTTGAAACTGCATGTTAATTTCAAAAGCCCGGGCACAGGTTAATTTTGGCCTACATGGAAAAAATATGAAATTCATTTTCTCGGAAAATCAACAAATTGGGGGGGGGGGGGGGCCAAAACAAAAAAAATGGAAAGTCAAATTTTTGGACCAACCTTATGTTCATTATTGAAAATTTTAAACATAAATTTTTCAAACTGTCAAGCTTGAAATCGGAAAATTTTTCAATTCAAACGGAAAAACAATTTAAATGAAACTATTTTTGTCTATTCGAAATTGAATTAGAAAATTCAACATGTTAAAATGCGAGCCACTTAGCCTTTTATTTATATACCTTCAGAGCTTATTAAAATTTTCAAACAAAATGGAAATTTATTGAATTATGATATTATAAATCCCTAACTAGTTCACGGAGTTAACAAAGTTTCAAAAAGTTACATTTTTTTCTCTCACTCAAATATTGTATCTATTCCACATTTGGAGGGGAGAATGATCGTACTTGCCAAAAGTCGTAATTTCGACAACTTAATGGTACGAGTACCTAGACAATATTGTTTTATTTTTGGAACCCAAAGACTATTTTTATTTTTTAAATTAATAATTAAACTTAAAAACAGATTACAAATCATTTTGTCAGTTCTTTAGAAATACTCTTCGGGAACTTTAGCATTATTTCAATAACGCTTTAAGAACTGATATTATTCAAGTCAGTATGTTTTAATTTAATAAAGCCGGAAATAAAATTGCTTTGAAAAGATTTAATTTGGCATTATTTCCCGTAGATAAGAATCTCGGAATGATTCTGACTGAATCATGTTATTGAAGTGAAGATAAAGTGAGAACGAAGTCAGCAAACTTTTAATACAAAAAAATATTGTTTAATATATTTTTCCTATAAAATTTATCTCAGTTTCTTCCTAATGATTTTTATCTCATAGAGTAATATTGATATCAAAACGAAGAAATGTTACACGGACCAAGCTTAAACCCCTTCATTTAAATTCTAGACAGTATTTTTTATATTTCACTGGAACCAAATACTGAAAATATTTACTGATAAAGTAAGGTAAATATAAGTAGATTAAGTGTGTAAATAATTCTAGTTTTTCCATTTTGAAGGAATAACTCGTAAATACGTTATGTTCACCTTATGCTTACAGGTTTCACAATAATCTGCTATTATTGTTTCAATAAAGTTGTAAAACTTTACACAATCGCGTTCATTTATAAAACTTTTCTATCTTCCACGTTTCCTGTTTCTAGACCCTTTTTTTTGTGAAGTTTCACTCATTTAGACTAAAAAAGGCTGTAAAAATATATTTCCTAAATGTATTTTTATAAGTTTTGCAACTGCGACAAAAATCTCAATACCTATACGTGATATGATGAGTATCTTGTTTACGCGCGTCCTTGAGTCCGTCGAGAAAATTCAAATTATTTCTAAAAGAAGCTGCCTCCAGAAACACCTAGTCTCAATGTTTTTCAAGTCGCTTGATAATATCAAAGGAATATCAACTTTTATTTTAGGAAACAAAAATAATCTTCTTTATATTCTAATATGGAACATTACATCCATTTATGAAACCTTACTCTATTTATATAATGTTAAGTACCGAGTGTTTTTAAATCCGGGTGTTGTATAGTTTCGGTTCGTTGAACTTATAGTTCTGCAGCTTATTATCAAGTATCGAGTTGAGAAGATTTTCACGCGAGCCGAAACTGGACACAAAACTTGACATCTATAATCAAATCTTGATCTGAATCCATTATCAACACAATTTGATAATTGAATTGACTTGATCGATTGATATAAATTGAATAAATTTGATCTCCCGAGACGAAGAGAAATCAAATGCTCCTCATGATTCTGATATTGAGCACTATGTCAATTGATGCCAGGGGGACTATCTATATTCTCACAGGACCTCGTGAGCTGCATAAATTATGCATATGATGCACTTGAATCGAGATTCTCTAACAGAGAAGGTCAAAATCGGAAACCTACTAACCTGAGATGCTCGTGGCGGCAATCCAATGAGTTGACACTTCCGGTTGATGCCAAACTGCTATCAGCACTTGCGGTTCTCGTTTGTTCCTCCCGATCTCGCTCAGACACGTATCTCTGCAAATATGCAGCATCACTCGACGAGTAAAATTGTCGTCTATGATGGTGATGATAACTATCATAAGACTCGTACTGGTAAGATCCTACATCTGTCATGAAGGTCATCATTTCACAAGCAACTTCCACAGTTGCTGTCAAAACACTTCCCTTTGATATCTAATAAGATATCTTGGCTCACCTTTTTTTTATCTCACACACTAAACACACTCATTTCACCGTCTCACGATGAATTTTCGATTTTCAATCTTCAATCTGCAATCTACCATTTCCCCAATTGTTACATGCTTCGCCGATCGAGCTTCTGGGTCTGAAGTAAATTCTTTTAGAGTTGTAGTCGCAAGTAATATCTTGTGAAATGTTCGTAATCTAAAATAACAACCACAAATTTCACTTTTCACTTAAACACAAGAACTTTCAAACTTATAACTCATAAAAGAGATAATTCATGGAATTCGCGACGCGGAGTTTGTAAAGATCTGAAATCCTTCAAGTCGGAGATCAGAGTGAAGACCTAGCAGGGATCTTCTAGTAGTGTCTCCGACGGGCCACATGGATCATTTTGAGTACGTGTGTGACCATGTGTGTATCTTGTGTTTTAACTCCGACTAGTGGGTTTCACATGTTTGTGTGCAATGTGTGTGTTTCTGAGTTCGTGAGAACGTGATGCATGTGTCAAGTCACACCCCAAAATAACTATTTTTAAGTTGGACGACCAATCGCAGGTGGAGAAAATTTTCCTGGAGAGATCAAGTCCCGCCTTCGAATGTCAAAGATGCATGAATTTGGCAGCCTCTTATTTTGGGGTGTGGTTTAATCATCAATTAAAAGCTCTCACTCGGAAATCTAGCGTGACCCGCGATACTTCACTTTTGCCGGTGCGTGCGCCAAAGTCTTACCGGAGATTTTAATGAGGGACCTATAATGCCTTTCAAGTTGTCATTTTGTCATTTACACATTGCCACGTTGCAAATCCGTCCAGAAATCAGAGCTTTTTATATTTCTTTTTGGACTATATCACTATACTTCCGAATGAGAAACATGACAATGCATTTAAGATTGAAATGAAATCTACTTTCTTATGAACCATTTTATGCACCGAAATAAGGGTACAAAAAATTTACAATTCTGAATTAGATTTCCAAAATACATACCTCCTTTCTGGCTTATTAGAGACAAAGATATAACTGAAGAAAAAGAGGGAGAAAATCCCTCTTTTTCCTCTTGTTATAATCGTCTTTAATGAGTCGGAAAGGAGCCGTTCATAAATTACGAAACGTCTTGGAGGGAGGGGGGCCAAAAAAATGTTTACGTAAGATATTTTCAAGTCTGCGAATCACTGAAAAGCCAAATTAAACAGATTTGATTGTAAACAGCTGTTTTTCAGCTCAATTTTGTGCTTACTGAAGTATCTAGTACATTATATGTGAAAAAATTATGTTAATTTATTGACAATTGTATGACAGTATTACTTGTAACTTACCTAGTAACATTAGTATCATTATTAAATGTGATATTTAAAAACTTACGAAATCGTAAATGCATAAACGAATCAGAGTTCAACCAAAAGTTACGTAAAGTGGTTTTTTTTTCAAATCTTCAACAATTTTGATTACAGCCATTTTTTTCGGTAGAAAATTCAAATGTTTTCTTAAAAAATTGTCTTTCTGGATTTAAAATTCTACAATTTGATTGAACTTTCTTCAATTCTTCGATAAAAAAATTTTTTTGGTTGAAAAATTCAACTATTTTCTTGACGTTTGTCCTTCTGGTGTGAAAATTCATCTTTTTGTAGAAATTTCATCTTTCTTTTCAAAAATGCAACTTTCTAGAAGAAAATAAAAAAGTTTGGATTAAAAATGAACTTCTTTTTGAGAGTTACTATTTTTAGAATAAAATTTCCACTGTTTTCTAGAAAATTCATATTTTTGTCTCAAGGATTCAACAAATCGGTAAAAAATTAAACTATCAGGTCGAAAGCTGAAATACATTCTCGGAAATTAGTTTTTTTAGTTGAAGATTTATTGGTTTAGTTCAAAATTCATTTTTTCGGTTGAAAACTTCATTTTTTTGTTGAAATTTCATATTTTTTTGGTTGTAAATTAATTTTTTTAACTAAAAAATTGACTATTCCATTTTCTTAAATGGATCTTTTTTAGTTGAAAATTCAAATATCTGCATGTAAATTTATGTATTTTTTTTAATTCGTCTTTTTTGGTAGAAAATCAATGTTTTCGTTAAAAATGCGACTGTTTGGTTAAAAATTAATGTGTTTCAGTTGAGGATTCAAGTATTTCGTTGAAAATTTACCGTAGTTGTTCAAATTATGCTGCTTTTAATTCAAAATTAACATCTATCGTGGTTGAAACATCAAATAATATATCTTTCGCTAAAAATTCATTTTTTTATGTTAAAAATTCAACTATTTGGTTGAAATTTAAACTACTTCCTTGATAATTAATTTTTTTTGCTAAAGATGCATATTTTTAGGTAAAAATGTATCTCTGGTTGAAAAATCAACTACTTTCGTGAGTTTTTTTGTTCGTTAAAAACTAATGTTCTTAACTGATAATTTAACTGCTTGGTTGAAAATAAAACTATTTGGTAGAAAGTTGACCTCATTCGATGAAAATACATTTTTTCAGTTAGGTATTTATTATTTCAGCTGAAAATTAATTTACTTTCTTGAAAAATTTAACTGTTTTGTTGAGATATTGAGTTTTTTTGGTTAAAAATTTATATATTATTTTTAAATTCGTCTTCCTGGTCAAAAATCATTTTTTTGGTTAAGAATGCAACTGTTTGGTTGAAAATTAGTATTTTCTATAAAGATTCGAGTATTTTGTGGAAAATTTGTCTTTTTTCATTACATCATACAGCTTTTGATTTACAATTGAAATCATTTTCGGATGAAATATCAAATAATACATTTTTTGTTTGAAGTTAATCTTTTTATGTTGAAAATACAACTCTTCGGTTGAAAGTTGAACTGTTTGCTCAAAAACACTTTTTTCGTTTTTGTTAAAGATTCATAATTTTAGATGGAAATTTATCTCTTTAGTTGAAAATTGATCTACTTTCATGAAAGTTTTTTTGGTTAAACATGAACTTTTCAACTGAAAATGTTACTATATGTAAACTTTTTTGTTGAAAATTCAACTGTTTGGTTGAAAGTTAGTGTTTTTTATTACCAATTAATTTTTATGAATGAAAATTAAAGAAGTATAGTTTAAAAATTCAACTATATAGTTTAAAATTGGTATAATTTGTTGAAAATTAATTTTTTTTAGAAAATTAATCTACTTATGCCCACTATATGCAACTGTAACTATGTTAATCTACTATTCGCAACTCCATACCGACAAAGTGGTAATGTTGATTTGAAACAAAAGTTATGTTTAAATGGAACGAAGTGTATGTGAAACAATTTTTTTATTTGTATTAAACCAACATTTTTCACATTGAATATTAGAAGAAAATATTTACAACTTTCGCCTACGAATTTCCTGTATTACCTACGTAATGTATTCAAAAATTATTTATTCAAACTTTTAAAAGATAGAATTATTCACATAATTAATCTATTTTACCTCATATAATTCGCGTTTAAAATTATCACACCGACGCACGACGAAATTTGATAAAATACATAAACATATAACAAACATCCACAAGAAAATTTCACTAACTGATTAATGAACTAATTACTGTATAAACTTGCGATTGTTCACAAATCCATTAGTAAAATGTTCAAATATTAGTGTTTCATTATTCAAATACTTCAATACTAAAATTTACACTAAATTGGATTTAAAGAGCATTTGAGTACTTGTTTACTTAAAGACTGTATATTTCTGAATAAAAGTTCCGAATCTGGAGATAAAAATATGACTGTTGCGGCCAACTTAATGTTTGTCCTATATAACAACAGATTTCTATAAGAATGGATAAAAAAAATTTTGCTTGCTGAAATCTGTTGAACATATTCAGTACGATACTCTATTTCCAACAATATTTTGAACATTTTATTTTGGAATTGTTGAAGAAATTGACGTGAGAAAGAATATTCCTTCCGATAAAGATATATGTTGTGAGTATCTAATAATTTTTACAAATTTATCTTTTAATTTTGTCGATTTTGTTTCCAGAAATGATGCTTCTAACATTATGATGAAAACGAAATTTAGTTGAAGAGAATTAATATTCATTTTTCAGCCTTATGATCTCTCAAGTAAAGTATTATTAATAATAGAAGCCCGAGTCAAAATCTTGGCCCTACTTTAGCCCTGCATGATTCCACTTAAGGCCTCCGTTAGCCCAACGTAGCCCTCCACGTCCTTTTTTGAATCCCATTGGACCTCGAGGCCCTCTTTTAATTCGCTTATGTCCTGACGACCTATGTACTCTTCTCGTATTTACATAACTTAATTATTCTATTTAATTACATATTTACTATAATTATTTTATTTACTCAATTTGTTAATATGCATAATAAAAACAGCTATGGTATATAAGGCAGAGCTAAAAAGTTAATTTCTCAGAAATTCGAAAAAAGTCAATACAAATTTGAAATTTCTTAATATCTTCTGTTCTGTTTTTTTATGGGGTAACACTTATGGCACATTATTTATTAGCCCAATTTTTAGTATACGTATCATAACATGAAAATAGAAATTTGTAGTATTTTGCGGAAAATGTAGAAACAAAATTATTTTTAGCTGCAGACTTCAGTAATTTCACATTTTTGTTAGAAAAAATTATATATATTCTACCAGAAATTGGTTTCATTCGCGAGGATTAGAGTATACTCATTACTTTTCACTCATATTGTACATTGTGTAGTTGTACACTTCAAATTTTTTGGTTCCTAATAATATAATTGATAATGACAAAAACTGTTGTTTTTATTGCACTTAGTTTTCCTAGAAAATAATACGCTAGAATATTTTTTCAGGTACAGACCTCGAAATCTTTTAAGGTGAGAAGTAACGTTACACGAGGAAATGACCATTTACTCCTGGACAAACAGGCGGACACAAAAAGTATAGGGCTAATTTTATAATCTGATTATATTTCCATGAAAAACAGCATTGCTTTTTTACAACAATATTTAATTGACACGCATTAAAACCAATTGCAGCAAATAGCGAACTGATAGGAGGAATTTCGAAAGTGATCAATCTAATCTTCAAGTAATAAAGTTTATTCTAAAAATTGTGGTGAAAAAACAATATTGTTTTTAATGGAAATATAATCAGAGCATAAAATTGATCCCTATACTTTTGATGTGTTTGTCCTGGGGTAAATAGTCATGTAACGTCACTTTTCGTCTAGAGGATTTCGAGGTATATAGCAGGGCCTAAGCAGAGGACTTAGGAGGACATATAGAGGACTAAATTTTTATTAAATTAGGCCCTCTTTTAGCCGTAAAAGTGGGAAAAATGGACTTTTGTGCCACTTTGGAGGACTAAAAGAGGGCTTAATCTAATACAAATTAAGACCTCTGCAAGCCCTCCTAAGTCCTATTAAGTCCTAAAATTTAGAGGTCTAAAAGAGGGCTAAAATTTCGACTCGGGAGGGTATCTCATTGTCTATTTCTTTTTTGAATAGAATTCTGATATATGCCAAAAGTGTCCCACCTGTAGAGACATTTAAAGGGTAAGGTTTTTGTTTGGATAGAATAATATCCTCAAATTTAATAAAATTTATTAAAATTAGAACAAAAATTTATTAGTTCAAAATTTGTTGAAAATTTTTTGTACTCAGAATTTTTGCTAATGAAAAGAAATCAAAAATGATAAATTCAAACAAAATTGTTCGGTTTAGAATTTTTTGGAAATTTGCAAAAGCATGTTTTTTGAATTAAGTGCAATGTACACTTTTTTTTAGGAAGAGTATAATATGTCGAACTTTAAATTTCTTGAGCTTAAATCAAATAAACAGGCTATTATTGTTCACTAATGCAAAAAAAATATTTTGGTAGTATGTAAAACGCTCCAACGTCGCGAAAAAAATCCAGAATTTTAAAATCCCAAAATGCCACAATCACGAAAAAAACAATTTCCACTCAAGCAAAAGAGTAGCATGTTTCTTAGATTCAAGCTAAAGATATTTCAGGTTCGACACATTCAACTTTGAAAAAAAAACTGGGAAAAGAAGACATTATCCGACTCAAATAAAAATTTACAACTTGCATGACCTTAGCGAAGAATTAATAATATTGTGCCTTAATTTTTAAATAATTGTTTCCATTTTTTTTTAATTTTAGAGATTTTAAATTAATATTTAGTGAAAACTTGTTCAGGTATTCAAGCTTTAGGAAAATAATGTAAAAATGGTAACTAATCATAAATTATTCAATAAGTAAAGAATAAACTACTAAATATTAACTGTTTCCTTATAGCGAATGCTCTTTATTAATCCTCACCAATAATTATTTTTTATGTTTTTTCAAAGACCAAAACATTTTCAAACTTTATACTAATTCTGTTAAATTTTTTCTACAAAATTTAAAAAAAAATTAGACAAATTATTATAAAAGTTGGTTAAATTATTTGAAAAAAATATTAATTTCGAAATTAGCTTAATTTCCGATTCAAGTGTATAATAATAATAATAATAATAATAAATAAATAAATAAATAAACGAGCCTCGGTGGCTCAGTTGGTTAGACATTCGGACTTCACCTCAGAGGTCCAGGGTTCAATCCCTGAGCCGGTACCTCTTGAAATTTTTCTATGTACCTTCATCGAGTTTCTGGTGGTTCAAGTCCCGCCTTAAGCTGTAGGTCCCCCCATCATGCACTCGACTGCAACCCAGTCCGTGAATGATGGGGTAAAAACCAGGCTTTGCCCAATAGCTCTTATCAGGTCACTTGATTGCATTATAATCATGCGTCCGTGACTGATAATACATACCGGGACAACCACGTGCATAATATTCAAACAAACAAAAAATCCAACTCTAACCAAGAATGCCTTCGACGTATTGGGCAATAAACATCTTAAGCCTGAGAGAAAAATGAGCTTCCTCATTTTTGTATCTTACCATAACATGCTTTTGATGTCTATTTCGACGTCAACATTTCGACGCCTTCATTCAATACAAGTCTATATGCTGACAGCGCCGTCTATGAGACTATATGCAAAATGGGCCGTGTATGAGACTATATGAAATTTGTGCCGAGTATGAGTCTATCTGCCTTTTTGACGATTTTGAGTTATTATTATATTCTAATGGAGTAAACAATCCTGCATCGTTTGTTAAAATATTTTGCAATTCTGTAAAGTATTAAAGGAATAAAAAGGAATATATAAATTAGTCTTTTTCCTTGATTTGCGTGTATTATGGCTCTATGTGCATGTCAAAAATTTCGAAGCAATGGCGACAAAACAGAAGCAATTGAAAATATGCGGAAGAATGTAAATATTCTACAAAAAGTACATTTTTTTCAAAGCGCAACGCAGGCATTTACATTTATATGATCTTATTCGAAAGTCACAGTCAAAATACAATTATCGACGAAATTATACTTTCTTATTTTCAAATAAAAGGTATCGTTTTTTATGCAGTGGTATCACAGTAAAAAAAAAGATCAATTTTGTTGCAGAGCATTTTGCTCCAACGATCATTTGACTCTCGAGATCATAATGATCTGTCCATTCGGATCACCTTGATCATATTTTACGGATCATCTGTCAAACTGAACGAAATGACATCACAGAAAAAACGGAAGATAAACTTTACATCGATTTCCGACGAAAGAATCTCTGCAACAAAAATTAACTTCACAGGATAAACTTTACACAAATATCGGTTAAACTTTCTTTTGTTTTTCCATGACAACCACATATATTTTGAAAGACGCGAAGTTGGCTGGATAAAACTTTATTGCTCTAGAAAATGTCCTGCAACAAATTTTATTCTTAGTTTTTTCTGTGATAAGTAGCTCGCATATGGGTTAAAGTACTCTATGAACGTCAGCCATCTTGGTTTGCGACTTTATACATGACCCGCATCAGGTCATTATGATCTCAAAAGACGATCATTCATTCCGGCCGATCAAAATGCTCTTGATTTCGGTATCGTTTTTGTTGCATATCAAAATGATATTGATTTTGGTAACAATTTGAACATTTTTTTTACTGTGATCAATCCTGTATGTTGAATTCACACAAAGGATACCATTTGACATTTGGAGGTTATATTCGGGATGTATGAAGCCGGATTGCCGACGGCCCTTATGAAAAGACAGCTCTGGATAGAAATATAATCATTTTATATAGTGTTTAGTATTCTCCATCAGAATAGCACGATGGGAGAGTGTATACCTGTAAGAAGACATTTAAATTATTTTGATGAGTTCTCATTCAGCGTTGGTTGTATATTATTATGTATGCTTGGTAATTTTTGGGGACCCAAGGAGAAAAAATTATAACGGGGAAAAACTACTTAGCTTATGCTTAGAGGAGGACCTATTTATTACAAATACCTGGTTTCGACATAAAATGATCCACAAGTAAACCTGGTGTAAAGGAAAGAACCGCAGTATAATTGACTTCGTTATTGCAAATGAAAGACTAAAAGAACTAGTTACAGATACAAGAGTCACGAGGGGGGCCGAATGCAATACTGATCATTACCTTTTAGTCTCCAAGATGAACTTAGGGCGGGGATGGAGAAGAAAGAGAACCAAACAAACGAAACAAACGCAAATCAAGGTCGAAAACTCACAGAAACCGGAAGTGCAAATAGATATTCAGAATAAGATAAACGAACGCATAGGCAAGGCAATTCGGGAGCCGCTAGAAAGCAATAAGGATATAGAGGGCGCGTGGGCTTTATTGCGGGATACCATTGTTAAAACTGCGATTGAAGTGTGTGGTACGGCGATGGTAGGAAGAAAGTCCGGCGATGGTAGGAAGAAAGTCCGGCGATGCGTGATGGAACGATGAAATTGAGGCAGCCCAAAAAGAAAAGAAAGAAGCGCACAATAAAACGCTGAAATTGACAGGTCTTAGCGATGAGGAGAGAAATAGATGCAAAAATGATTACAAACACAAAAAGAGGAAAATTAAACGACTAGTCAAAGAGAGTAAAGAGAAAACCAGGACAGAAGAAGAGAACAAAATAAAAAACTGCTTTGAAGGAATTATTAAACTATTATATAAACAGTTGAAGGAAAGTAGAAGTACAGAGTTTGTTAGCATGAGAAACAGCAAGGGTGAAATGCTATACGATATAGACGGGATAGTAGACGCTTTAAAAGACTCTTTTAAAGAACTATTAGGAGGTGAAGATATAGGGCCACAAAACTACAACATAGAACATAATGCATTAGAACACCCAATTGAAAAAGTCTGTGTCACTGAGGTCAGAGATATAATTAAGAACTTGAAAAACGATAAGGCTGCTGGTATAGACAGTATTAGCGCTGAAATGCTTAAATACGGTGGCGAGTACATACCTCACAGGTTGTGCGAATTGATAAATTTATGCTTCGAGACAGGAGAAGTCCCAGACGATTGAAGAGAGGCGATTATCGTACCAATATATAAAAGAAAGGGAGATAAAAGCAACTGCAGTAATTACAGAGGTATCAGCCTAATAAATACCGTAAGTAAAATATACTGAAAAATACTTATTCGTAGGGAAATGGAAATTACAGAAGAGAAGATATGGGAAGTACAAAGTGGATTTATGCCAGGAAGATCATGTACAGATCAGATATTTAGCCTAAGACAGATCACAGAAAAAAGCTTGAGAGTAGGAAAGAAAGTTTTCTGTGCATTTATTGACCTAGAAAAAGCATTCGACACGGTAAATAGAAGTAAACTTTGGGAAGTCCTTAAAGAGTGCGGAGTAAATGGAGGGCTCCTGCAAGCAATAAAAACAATATATACAGGTAGCAAAGCGAGTGTAAGGGTAAATGGGAAACTGAGTGACTCGTTCGATATAATGCAAGGCGTGAAACAAGGAAGCGTTATTTCCTTGTGGCTATTTGTCATATTCATGGATAAGTGTCTAAGAACTGCCCTCTTCGACGAAGATGGTGTAGATCTCGAAACAGCCAAGGTACGTGGGTTAGCTTTCGCAGATGGAAAAATTTTTATGGCAGAATCAGTTGAGGACTTGCAAAGAATGTTGAATAAACTTAATACAAGCATGAAGAACATGGGCCCCAAAATAACGTGAATAAAACGAAAATCATGGTGTTTGAGGCTAAAAGTGAGAAAACAATATGCAGCATTGTCCTAGGTGATGAGAGATTTAACAAGTTGATAAGTATATATATACAGGGTGTTTTTTTTAACTTGAGACAACGAAATATCTCAAAAAATACGCATCCTACGGAAAAAATGTCTGGAATAAAAACTTTTTATTTTCAAGGGGGAAAAAAGATTTGTTAAAATTTACCCCACCTTCACCCCCACAGGAGGCAGGGGTGGGGGTGACTTTGGTAATTTCAAATGGCAACCCCAATTTTTCATCACAGATTCAGATTTTTCTTTACGAAATACGTAAGTTTTATTCGGAAAATTTGTTCCGATTCGCGATAGATGGCGCTGCAATTGCGAAAAATGAAATTGTTGACACTACTTTTAGCTCTACCCAGGAATAACGACGCGGACGTAGTAGTTGTCTATTCCCTTCGGGTGCTTAATTTCGGTGAGTCCCCTTGCCTCTCACCATCCATCGGGGTGCTTGAACTTTTGGCAACGGGACAGTAAAAGTGATAAAACTGTCAAAAACCATTCCCGAATGCAGTTGGTTGACGACAGTCGATTTTGGATGTAGACATTACATATAATCGAGTCTCCACTGTCTACAATCCTCGACGTCATTCCGGCCGAGCGATAACCGCGTCTGTCCGTGCTTAACGTTTATTCATTAGGAAGGTTGATTGTGTTCATTTGATTTGGGTGTGTTGTTTGCTTTCGTTTGGGTTATTGTTGTTGGTCACGTTCGTTTGAGTTGGTTTGGGTGTCGTTGCATTTCCTTATTACCTTACTTCATTACTTTCACAATGGAAATTCTATCTCAGCAACAGAAGATTGAAATGATTCTCATTTATGGAGAAAGTGGCAGGAATATCAATGATGCTCTCACGCTTTATGCTCAACGCTTTCCAGAAAGTGTTCCTTTACGCGCTTCTTTTTACCGGGTTGTCCGAGACTTCATCACTGACGGAAGTGTACAACCGAAAAGAAGGAAGCGTCAAGTAACAGTTACTGGAGTTGATAATGAAATTGCAATTTTAGCTGCAGTCACTCATGACCCTCATGTTAGTACTTGACAACTAAGCCGCGATTCCGGAATGTCTCTATCCAGTGTTTGGAAGGTATTAAAACGTAATAATTATCATCCGTATCATATTTCGCTGCATCAAGAACTTCATGGAAATGATTTTCAGAACCGAGTGACATTTTGTCAATGGGCGGTTCAGCAGATACAAGGAAACCCGAATTTCTTTTTTCTAGTACTCTTCACAGACGAGTCGTCTTTCACAAACCATGGTAACGTTAATCGGCACAACATGCATTATTGGAGTGTAGAAAATCCACATTGGTTGCGTGAAGTTGAGCATCAGCGTCCATGGTCCGTGAACGTTTGATGTGGAATAATTGGAGATCAACTTATCGGTCCGTATTTTATTGATGGAAATTTGAACGCTGAAAAATATCGTGACTTTTTAGAAAATCAACTTCCAATATTGCTGGAAGACCTAAGCTTGGAAGTGCGACACAACATGTGGTTTCAACATGACGGTTGTCCAGCACATTATGCGGCAATCGCGAGGGAAGTACTCAATCGCGAATTCAATGGACGATGAATCGGTAGAGGAGGTCCAGTAAATTGGCCTGCCAGATCGCCAGATCTTACGGCGCCGGATTTCTATTTGTGGGGTTATCTAAAGAATCGCGTGTATCAAGAAGTGCCCACAACTCGTGATAACATGATCGAGAGAATCAGGTCTGCTTGTGCAAAAATATCACCAGACACAATTCGCAGTTGTGTGGAATCTTTCAAAGCTCAGATTAACAAGTGCATCGAAGTGCGAGGATACCATTTTGAGTACTTATTGTAAAATAATTAATCGAAATCAAGCATCCCTGTGGTGAGAGGCAAGGGGACTCACCGAAATCAAGCA
>CAKNXH010001666.1:114486-140326 GCA_932178445.1 Andricus quercusramuli | reverse complement strand
GATAGGCGCATAAACGAGGGTCAGAAGGTTATCGGTAGAGCAGGGTCGACTGTCAGAAGTAAAAATATATCAAAAAAAGCTAAAATGGCGATACATAATTCTATATTTGTACCGACTGTGCTATACGGTAGCGAGACATGGACCTGTTAAGAAAAGGATAAGAGTGAAATTAACGTGTTTGGCATGATACCTCTGCGCACAATTTGCGGGAAAACACTGATGGACAAAGTCCGAAACGAGACAATCCTCAAAGAATGTGGTACAGGCGACACACTAGTTGACATATGGGAAAGAAATTATCTAAGGTGGTTCGAACATTTTAAAAGAATGAAAGATGAACGATTGATGAAGCAAGTGTATGAAGGTAAAGTAAATGGCAGAATGCCCAGAGGTAGACCGCCAAAAAAATAGTTAGAATCTGTGAATGAGACACTAACCCGAAGAGAGATAAGAAGCCATAGAAACACGAGAGCTTGCATGAAGAAATGCATGGACGTGAAGGAAGCTAGAGTAGTATGCCAGGACAGAAAAGTATGGCGAAGAATAGTTTGTGAACAGAGTAACAGTGGAGTGCCTGAAACAAAGACCTATGATACTAATGGGCCCAAGTGGGGAAACATACATAACAACCTTGTGAGGCTCCACACTTGGGGTGATCGCAAGAGAGATTGATCAGCAACCTAGGTCGGAGCAGTGTTGCGGAATGAACGTGTCATTTAAATAAATAACACGAGAATTCCAGATCAATCTAAAACATCTAGATACCTAACACCTATATAACTATATACCTTATATCCATATACCTCCCTACTTTATACGTGTATTCCTATTCACTAGTTTTTCCAACCGAGCAAGTCACGCCTACCCCGAAAGGGAAATGGCCTAATGGTATAATAATAATAATAATAATAATAATAATAATTGATTCCCTTACAGCAAAATTTTAATCAGGAATGCGGATGAAATTAAATTTAACAGTTAATGACATAAAAATAAATTATTTGTAATTAAATTGTTATTTTATATTGAATCTCGCACCTTCCGAAATTTGACTGCATGTTTTAAGACCACGAAAAATAAATTTTTGTGAAAATAACTGAAAGCTTACATTTGAAGTACTCTCTTTAATTACTGGATACTATTATGAAGACAATTTATGGATATATTTTGTCATCAATAAATTATTAATTGTGTATTGAACGTATGCCAGTAATTAATATAATTTTTTTTTTAATGGAAAGAATGAATTTTTATCTTCACGCTAATATATAATATAACCTCAAATATAACCTTTTCGCTTTTCCTTAATTTTCTACAGCTCTCAAGGAATTTGTATAGAGAAACATTAAAAAAAACTTCTATATACTTCAAACATTAACTTCACTGATTTATATAATTATTTAGGTATTATTGAAATTATACCCATTCTGAAAAAGTCACCTACTTATTATTAACTTTTTATTGGTTTCAAACTCGTTCATTGAGAGAATTTGGTGGGCAATATTGAGATTAGAAGTTAAGTAAGAATTAGCAACAATTTTCATTATTTTAGAATGCACCTATCACTTTTTTGAAACATTTCAAACTTCAATCAACTCTCCTGAAAAGTTGCTAGAATGCAGATAGACTCATACTCGGCACAAATTTTATATAGTCTCATACACGGCCCATTTCGCATATGGTCTCATAGACGGCGCTGTCAGCATATATACTTTAATTGAATGGAGGCGTCGATTTTAATTTTAACCCCAAAATGAAAACTCAGTCGCGAAGCCATATCATTAAAGAATTTATATATTTTTGCAAAAGCTGATAATTTTATAGTTTAATTTTCAAGGAAAATCTTTTTTACTTATTTCTGATACGAATTTTGATCATATCAAACAGAGTTTATGTAAAAAGTTATATTTTTAGACTTGAGACTATAAAAAAAATAAACTAAAAGTCGGGGATGACGTATTTTGGATAATGAATTTTGAAAATTTTCGATAAATTGATTGTAATCAACGTTTCAACAAAATCAACAAAAAAAATGTGTCCGGAGCCAAAAAAGCGACCTTACCAGTCTTTTTTTATCCGAATTTCAATTTTTAGTTTAGGGTAATTATCCCAGATAGGCACCTATAAATCGAAAGTTGTTTTCTTTGCCGTAAAATGAATTTTTTAATAGCCCTTATGTTCGAAAAGATTTTCCCAGGTTTCGGTTGCAAAGAAAATTTTTTTTCAAGTTATCAACACACACATTAAAAATTACTAATTATTCATAAACAAATTGAACTTGTTTTGTTGAAAAAGATTTGTTTGAGAACGTACATTCCGGAAATCTTTATGTAAAAGAATGATATTTATTATTATTTTAAACAGACTGCGACACACATCATGCTCTGAGCGCTTGCGCGTCGCACTAAAAAATGTATATCCCGTGAAATAATAGAAACTTCTCAGTATTTTTTCGTATTTCTCTCCAGGAAAAGTGCAGAATAATATGCAAGAAATTTGTTCTTCTCGGAGAAAAAAAAATACAATTTGTTTATGAACAATTAGTAATTTTTCAAACAAAATTCAACGTTTTTGTACTCAAAGGGAATATTTCTGAAACGTTCATTTTTAAACAAGTATTCGTACGTAAGAATTGTCAAAATCCGTTTAGCCGTTTACGAGAAAAAGGTTGATCATGTCGTAACATTAAATTTCCATTGTTAATAACTTTTGCAAATAAATTTTTTGCAACACCCACCTCAAAAGTTGAAGTTTTCATGCTTAATGGTGCTTAAAGAACCTTATTTGAGCAGACTATGCGCGAAACAATTTTCGCGCATGCGCAGTTTGAAGACGGCGTACTTTAGACACTGGTGATAAAGCTGAGCATGCGCACTTTCGAGATAAGTATTTTAGACACTGGCATAGGTAACTTTAAACTCTGATGTTGGTATCTTCTTGAAATAAATTTGAATTGAACTTGAACAAATGTTTTTATGATTGAAGTTTAGTTTTTATGGATTCGTAGCCCCCCCCCCCGGGGGGGAGGGCAAAAGAGCATAAACGCCAAAAAATTTTTTTAATAATTTTTTTTCCAACAAAAATTTACGACAAATTTTTTTTTACAAAATTTTTTTTTTTATTGTTTCTTCACCAACATTTTTTTTCAAACTTTTTTTTGCACAAAATTTTGTTTCAGAACATTTTTTTTCGAACAAAATTTTTCTAAATTTTGTTTCAAACATTTAAAAAAAAATTGTATTCATAAAAATTTCTTTACTCCACTCCATGCAATATAAAATTTATAATTTTCGTTAACACCTCCTAAAAACTTTTTCGGACGGGTCTTGCATAAAATAGCGTGTGATACACGTGCGCGTTAGTGATTGGTAACTTGTGTGATTGCATCATTCGCCTACGGCACTCGCACACAATCACCAATTTTGCACACTTGTATCAGAAATAACTATTGTTGGCGACTAAAACCTGGGGAATTCTTTTCGGTTATAAGCAGGGCTATTAAATAGTTATTTGTGATACGAGTGCGTAAAATAGGTGATTGTGTGCGAGTGTGAATTTTGCAGCATAAGCCGGAGATTCGAAGCATGAGTCGGTGGTTAGCGCACGAGCGAAGCGAGTGCGAAAACGTAGACGAGTGCTTCGAACCGCAGGCGAATGGTGCAATCATACGAGTAAACAGTCACCTACGCGCACGTGTATCACACGCTATTTTTTGCAACGCCCGTCCGAAAAAGTTGTCAGGAGGTGGTAACGAAAAATACTAATTTTATATTGCATAGAGTGGAGCAAAGAAAATTAAAAAAAAAAATTTTTTTTTAATGTTTGAAAAAAAATTGAAAAAAATTAAAAAAAAAAAAATGTTCTGAAAAAAAATTTGTGCAAAAAAAGTTTGAAAAAAATTTTGTGAAAAAAAATTTTTGAAACAAAAAATTTGTGAAAAAAAAAATTTTGTAAAAAAAAATTTTCGAAAAAAAAATTTTGTGAAAATAAATTTTGAAAAAAAAAAAATTGGTTGAAAAAAATTTTTTGGAAAAAATTACTGAAAAACAATGTTGACGTTTATGCTTTTATGCCCCCCCCCCGGGGGGGGGCTACGAAACCCTAAAAACAAAACTTCAATCATTAAAACATGTGTTTAAGTTAAATGTAAATTTTTTTCAAGAAGATACCAACACCAGTGTTTAAAGTTACCTATGCCAGTGTCTAAAGTACCGCATCTCGAATGTGCGCATGCGCAGCTTTTCCACCAGTGTCTAAAGTAAGCCATCTTCAAACTGCGCACGCGCGAAATTTTTTTCACGCACAGTCTGCTCAAATAAGGTACTTTAGGCACCATCTACATGCATGCAAACGTCAACTTTTGAGGTGGGTGTTGCAAAAAATTCATTTTACATCGAAAAAAAGGCTTTCCATTTCTGATGGTCTGCTTGGGACAATTTAACCTGAATTAAAAATTCAAAACTCGAATAAAAAAAAATGGCAAGCAGAAAATTCCAATCAATTAAGATTTTCACTATGCTACACCAATACTAAAATACTATATATGTCACTTTCTTGGCTTCAAAGAGTTTTTTTCATGTGCCCCTGTTATTCTTCTCCATCGATTTCCTAACTGCTGGATGCCAATTTCGAAAATCGCGTTTCATCCTTTAATTTAATCTAATGGGCTTGATTATTCCTGATATCGGATATTGGTCCGTTAATCCGTTCTTCGAAATCTTCAATTCATTCCCTTTTCCTTGGCTCTTTCGAATTCATCTCTGCCTTAATTGTCGTTCGTCTTTACAGAAATGTGAAGACTGACGATAAATTTTATTTGCGGTATTCGCTGATCTAGAATAGGCCCTAGGACTTGGAATAAAATCTAAAATTACGCTGGCAATAATCCAAACGTTCGAGGATAGAAGAACGAAGCAAAGTGCCAGTAAAATGCTTGGTCAGTAAAAACTGATGAGCAATTTAAATTATATACTTTTGATCATTGTTTCCCTATAATATATCTGCTATCCAAATGCACACGCAAACTGATTTCCATATTCAATCCACTTCAAATTCTCTGCGGTATACATTCATAGTAATTAATAATGGCTCAAATGTATGCAACTATGCATACATGAGTAATTTCTCGTACTGAATAATAATACAATTTCAAAAGGACAGAATCGACTAGTTTTGAAAAATTCAATCAAAAATGATACTTTATATCAGGCAAGGATACAGAAAAATTACCTGGGGAGGGGGGGGGGGGGGGTGGTTTTTGGTTCGGCGTCGGAAAATTGTATAGTCACAGAGAACTATGACTAAAAACAAAAACAAGTTTCTGGCCATTTCCCGCGTACCATACAATTTTCCAAGTCATGAAAATTAAGACTTTTACACCTGAAACAGTGTTCAATTCAAGTACTGAAAGATTTGAAAGATTTCCGGGAATTTCAGAGACTACAAAAATCTTCAACAGCTTTCAAGATATTTCATAGAAATTCAAAAGGTTTTGATTATTTTAAGGAATTTTTCAAGCTCGACTTGACTCGTTTGAACTTCGAGTTTCGAGATTTTTTTGTACACCCCTTATAAAAAATAAAAATGAAGTATCATATCATGTAGTATGAAATGACATTCAAAGTGATTGGATAAATTTCACTGTTAAAAACTGAGATTTCTGTGAAAAAAAAAACATTCTCTCTTATTTCCACCGGTTTAAATTGAAAAATTTTGAACATTGTATTTAAAAGCTTAAGAAATTTTTCATTCCAGCTTAATAGAGCCGTAAAAAATAAAACAATTCTAAACTTTGTTCAAAATTGAAGTATTCTGAAATTATTATTGTAAAACTATAACGTTAACAATGAATAATTAACAAATTGTGCATCACGTTTTCTTAAATGCATTATTTGAATTTAAAGTGCAATATAAAGTAAAAATCAATAACGCTGGGAAACACATTTGAGTAACTCCCATTGAAGTCGTTCCTAGAATTTCTGTTCTCGGAATTTGGTGATGGTTCGACCGCGGGACTAAACAAGAGGCGGTGCTTAGTCAAGCGCGACAAACAGCATAAGGGCCTCCCTCTTGTATTAGTTGAATCAGGTTGCATCATGCGTCCAAATCCAACAGAAATGATTCATGCGGCAATCCCTTAAAAGGAATTTCCAGTGTATAAAGCATTTCCATCCAAGGGGAACAACTTCATGTTACCTTATGTCAAACATGATGTCAAAACTGACGTATGCTGTGAAATGGTCACTACAGAAAAAGCAGCGAGAAGAAAATATTGCAAAAAACGAGCGGAAACATATTGGAGCTTCAATGTAGATAAAGTGGATGAATTTAAAGATTATTATTTTCAATCTTTTGTGAAGTCTTGAATATCCATATTTTTATCATTTTTCTCTATTTCCCATTAAAACAGAAAAAATTGAAGGTAAGTCAGGAAATCATGGGGGGATCTCTAAATTTACGA
Organism: Andricus quercusramuli; assembly: GCA_932178445.1. Taxonomy (NCBI): domain Eukaryota; kingdom Metazoa; phylum Arthropoda; class Insecta; order Hymenoptera; family Cynipidae; genus Andricus; species Andricus quercusramuli. The sequence continues at coordinate 133,866 of CAKNXH010001666.1, read as the reverse complement.
CCCTGTAGATCCGCGCCTGCTTTAAATTGAGGGTTTGTTTGATAACTCTTTCTGGACTCTTTTTATTGAATAAAAGAATGATGATCGTCGAGTCAAATTTTGAAGAAATTTTAAAGATTTCGAATGGTAAAGAAGCTTTTTCGCTCTTCCATGGACCTCTCTGCGGCTTTTGTCGAACGCTGTGTGTTCCCATTATGATCCACTTTCGCGTTACATATACCGCAATGCCTGCATTATTCAATATAGGATATGCTCCACTGCTAATCCTCTAAGCCTTCAGGTTAAAAGATATGGTTATATGCAAATTACATATCAGTGGCTTACCTCTCCCATGCGGATTAAAATAGCGGAGAATTTTCGTATACTTTCGCAAAAGGTCACATAAGAATATCGACTCCAGTTAGGGATCAGAATTCAAAGATGAGAATTTAGAACTCAAAAGTGAGAGGTGAAAGTTCAGGAATCTAAGTTAAAAAGAGAAATAGCCAAAGACAAGCATGAATAACTATAGGCAAAAAAAACAAGTGACACGTTGGGGATCAAAATTCAAAAAAGAAAGAGAAAAAGTGAGAGAATAAAGGACAATGATGAAAAGTCAGATCGCAAAAGTGAGAGGTCAATGAGCAGGGAACAACATTCAAAAGACGGAGGTTCAAGTCAAGGATCAAATATGAGCAGGTGAGAGACAATATGTCAATGGTGATGCATTAAAGGTCAAGTGTGAAAAGTCAGAGCTCAAAAGTGAGGGGTCAACGGTCAAAGATCAAGGTGAGAATTCAGAACTCAAAAGTGAGAGGTGAAATTTGAGGGTTCTAAGTTAGAAACAGAAATAGCAAAAGTTCTTTTTAGAGGTCAAAGTTTTGAGATGACAGTTGATCGGACATAGGTCACAGAACATATAATTACTTTTTTTTTTTTAATGAAACTTCAGGGGAGTGGTTTTTACTCTCAAAAAAGTTCTCATCCATATTAAAAATAGGAATGAAGAACTTAATTTTTTGATACGCCCTAGCGTTCTTAGAGTTTTTGTAGAATTAAACAAAGTAATAAGGGGTCATTTTGTCACTAAAAGAAGCAATTTGTAGGGCTTTTAAGAACAAAAATGAAGCCTTTTTTCAGACCACCCTAATTACTATCTTATTCTATTTTCTTACTAGACATTCGCAGTGAAAGGGAAGTTAGAATCTTAAATGGTCCACAATAAAAGTACTATAAAAAGGCAATAAACTTTTTCCATTCTTCTACTAAAATTAGATATTCATTCACGAATTCCTTGAAAATATTTTGTTTCTACATGAATTTCATGGATCTGCCACTCTCTCATTGTCATAATACCCATCAGAGGTAGAGATTGGACAATTAGAGGATATTATAGGTTGGTGAGATGAATCGATATTGAAATTTGCCTCATAGATGTAATTTGCAGTCTCTAAATCGTGTAATACACTTACCATGGTAAACACATTTTGGAAGCTAAACATGAAGTACATTCATCAAAATCGCTCTGTGCTTTCTCCTTTAAAAATGTGGACTTTCTCTCTTAAAATGAATTCCGTCTGAAAACTTTTCCCATTAAAGCTTTCCACATTAACCAGAAAAGCAGAAGAAGAAAATGTGACTACCCATTCATCAAAAGAAATTGTGGGTTTTTTACCCATTATAAAAATCTTTTGAATAATTTGAATAGTGTGGAGGATTCCAATTAAAAATAATAAATAGGAATGCACTTGAAATATGTTCATATGTTGATATAAAAATATTCTTCATACAAAAAAATAATTTATTTAAATTTTTTTTGTTATTTTAATTCGATTTAATTGTTTGTTTATGATGTAAAATATTTCATCAATTCAGGAACACCCTAAAAATATGAAAATTATACTCTAATTTATAATTAATGTCAATAATCTCTAAATTCATTTATTCGCTTTGTCTATATTGAATCTACTATGTTTCCGATCACTTATCGCGTACTTCTATCTCAGATTTATTTTTCTATCACCCAGTTTGACGCTTATTAGTTTTATTTTTAATTGTGATATCAAATTCTTATCATTCCAAAATTAGATGCAGTGTTTGGGAAGATCCTTGAAAAAATCAAAGTAACTTACAGTTCCTGCATAGTACTTTTTTATATACGGAAACAAATGTTACATATGTAAAAAATTATAAGAGTTACCGAGAAATAAATCAGCGCTGTTATTTTTACTGTTCGCAATTGCAGAATTTTCAATTGCAAGGCAATTGCAATGGAATAAATATTAATCTGAACTTGAGGAATTTTCAATTTCCAATTTTCGAAATTGAAATGTTTCGAAAAAACATTAAAAATTGCATCGTTTTCTATTACACACATTATATATTGTAGAGTCTTCAATTGCAAATTTTCCCTTGTAAATCTTCAAAACTAAATTACGTATCACAACAAAAATTTAATATTACATTATTCTAAACTACGAAATTTCCAAATGGATGAATCTTCAATTGTAAATCATGAAAAATGAAAAATTAACAATTTTAAGTTTGAACTACTGCAAAAAAAGCATTCAAAATTGTAATATTTACTATTCTACACACCAAACATTGAGAATAATTGAAGAAAAACATATCGTCATTTTAAACAACATATATTCCAAATTAATAAAAATTCAACAATTTTCAATTGTAACTCTTCAAACTTGCAAAACTTTGCATTTCAAATATTTAAAATTGAAGAATTTCAAGAATTTACAATTATAAATTACTCAAGTTAAAAGTTTTACAATGTAAAATTCTTTAATTTTAGATGATTTACATTTGAAATTTATTCCAGTTGAGATATTGAAATTAAAAGTTTGAATTTCGATGCTCAAAATTATTCCAACTTAGGATTTTATATTTATATATCTTAAAAAGGAAACAGTTTTTAATTGTAACTCTTCAATTTGTAAAATCTTGAATTGTAAATCTTTAAAATTGAAGAGTTTTTAATTTTGAAAAATTACCATTAAACATTATCTGCGTTTCAAGTTTCGCCATGTAAAATACTGTAATTTCAATGATTTACATTCGACATTTCTGCCTGTATTTGAAATTTTTCAAACTTGGAAGATTTACATACAATCGAAAGCTTGACTTTTGATCTTCAAAACATTAAAATTAACGAATTTCTATTTATAAATCTTTAAAATTAAAGATTTTTCAATTGTCCTCTTTAATTTTTAGAACTTATTTGAATGGTAAATCTTCAAAATTAAAGAGTTTTGAATTCTGGATATTTACAATTAAGAATTATGAAATTTTTAAGGTTATAAAAGTTGAAAATGCTGTAATTTTTATGAATTACATTTGAAATTTCTTCAACTTGGAAAATCGAAAACGGAAAATTTGACTTTTGATCTCCATAATAATCAAAATTTAAGTCATTTTATCTATACATATTAAAAATTAAAGACCTTTCAATTTAAAAATTTTTTATTGAACTATAAAAAAACATTTAAAATCAAATCATTTTATATTACACAAATTAAAAATTGAAGTATCTCCAATTAAAAATCTTCAAGATAAACCTATTTCAAAAATATTTTTATGATGTTATGAGTTTAAACTACAAACATTCCAAATGATACGAGTGTAGAAAATGAAAGACATCTGTTAGACTTGTAATTCCAGAAAGTTTTTCAATAACATCTTATTAAGATATAAAATCCGAAATTAACTTAATTATTAGATTCGTTTATTTTCATCCCTGCTCGGATAAAGTCTTACATTTATTATAAATAAAAATGAAAATAAATATTAAAACTAGAATTAAAATTATATGGGAGCCGATGTAGCTATTTTAATATTATGAATATTATTTATATTTCATAGTACTAAAATTCAAGCATCTATTTTAATTTTATGAGTATACAAACAAAATAAAAAGCATTTAATAAGTCCGCTTATAGCACGCTAGTTCTCCTATCTAATAATTAAACTACGCAAATAATTAATATTTTGATTTTTTTTTCTTAATTTTGGTGTGATAATAAAAGTAGTCTTTTACAAATTATGTTGGCTAGCTTTGTGTACACATCGTATTAAAAATTTCTTATGAAGAAGCTACAGTACGACTTTTCTCACGAAAAGCAGGAAAATCCAATTCGCGATAAAATTTCAAGCAATCTACTTAAACTGACTTAAGAGCCCAGATTACAACGCAAAAAGTGACTTTCTTGAAAAGGGGTTCTTGTGCATCCCATTTGAAAGTTTCGAAGGTATTTTTGGTGCAAATCAATAGAAATTAAGTTATTAACCTTTTTTTTTTTTTTTTGAAAACAAATCTTTTCTCTTAGAGAATCTAAAAAAATATTGATCAAAAGTAAAAATATTCTGCATAAAAGTTGTAGATCTTATCGAAGTACACATTTTTTTAATGTAATATTTTTTGAAAAAAACGAGAAAAATCACCTTTAGATTTTTTGTTACGACAAACTTCAAAACTACCCGTGCAGAAATTTCAGCGTGGCGCGGGTCGGGCCCAGATCTGGCAGAATGTGGGCCCAGTCGGGCAATCCTACCAGCGCCAGATTCGAAATGAAACGCCTAACCTGATCAGGGCCAGACTGGGGCATCCAGAAGGACGGTCGGATCTGGCCCAGACCAGCCCCCTCTTATTTTTGTATTCTTAGCCATACAATTATTTTTCATAAATCCAATTAAATCTTTTTAGATAATTTGGGCCTATTCCTGTTTCGAATTCAAATCTGTATTCAAAGTGAAAATTGGCTAATCTCAATAGTTTTTGCGTAAAACTTTTTTTTTTATTCTAACATGAGCATTAAAAAAACGTTTGACACAAAAACTATTAAAATTATCCACTTTTTCACTCCGAAATCAGATTTGATTCAAAACAGGAATAGGCCCTAGGTATCTGAACAAAACTTACTGGGGTATTTGTGCAGTAAAATAAGGTAATTCAATTTTGAGGTTAGGTCCTGATACCAAGGCACTTAATAACACACGTCACTGTACATAATTTTTTTTTTTCCTTCGAATAAGGTTTTTTACAAAATATTTAAAGTTTGGTACCTGAATATACGTTACTAGAAACCCCACATATATCAATAGGATTTTCTTCAGTTTGTATGACATTAAAATTTAGGATAGGATTTTCTTCGACTTGTTGGAGGTTTAAGCCGTTTAAGGGTTCCATTTCAACTTCTGCATTTGCTTTAATCAGAGCTTAAATCCTTTCCTCATTAGGAACTTCCAATCCCTCTTCGTCTTTATCGTCAGTATCTGTAATTACTTGTTATTTAGTGAAAGTTATTAGTAAAACAGACTTGGAGTAGATTACCTATTTTTCGTTTTCACCATTTCTATCTTGTAAACCTAAAACATTCTGACGATCATCGAGAAAAATTACGTAAGACAATAAAGCCAAGTGGAATCACAAACATAACCTCTGCAAACGTTCCTACGTTTAAGTTAATGTTTATACAGTTTTCTTAACTTATTATTTTCAATTTATTTTGAGGTTAAGTTTGCTTGACAGATTATAATGAATCTACTTACCTTCATCTTCATTGCGCAAGTAGAGAATGGTAGCAATTATGTTTCCGTACCCGTAAGGTACTTTTAGTTTTGGCATTATGCCAAAATAAATAATATTTTTATTATTTTTGATATCACATCACACTTAAACCGAGCCGTATTGTATAAAATATAAAACAAAACTTCGGATATCGGGCGGTCAGCGCAGCAGATGGCGCTGCAGTTTCCAGCTGGTATTTTCTCGATATGTGGTTCCGACCCGAGCCACAAGAGTAGCCATGCGAAAGCCACAATGTGGCAAACCCGATCGGGGCCACGTCGGAAATCGGGACCAAATTGGGCAATTTCTGCACGGGTACTTCCAATATTAGTGTCCAAAAACGATTGAAACAATACATCCCCTCCCACCACTCAGACTAGAAAATTCAATGCATTTTTTAAAGAAAACTTCAAAAATTAAGTTTTGTCTGTTTTCTTGAAAATATTAATTTGAGAAATAAAGTATAGAAACCAAAAATATGTGTTTCGATGAGATGCACAACTTTTATGCACAACATTTTCATCTAAAATCAATCATTTTCGAGGCTTTAAACAAAAAACATATTTATAAAAAATGTTGATAATTTAGTTTATATTAATATGCGCCAACAATTCTTTTGTGACTGTCAACTGGAACAGAAAAGGGACCCCTATAGGCCAAGTACCAGGTCAATGTTCTTGCGAATGACCTAATCGAAAGTATATCTGAGTAGTACATTGCATTGGATAGCGAACAGATCCACGAAAAGGGCAATTGTAAGAAAATGAAAATATAAAAATAGAATTTTCTTCAATATTCTTTATTTTAATTTAAAGGGTCCATACATCAATTACGTAACAAGTAGCGTTATGTAATAAATGCTTCATATCGGTATAATTAGATTAGTATTTCGATTTTTTTCCATCATTCTATAAAAAAATATCCACGATATGAAGCATTTTTACAATATTTCGAATCACTACTAACAGCAAAAGCATTCAACATTTCTTTAAATATCAGGTTAAACTAAGATATTTGAAAAAATTTCATGGGATTTCAAAGGATTTCAAAATATGTCACAGGATTTTTAAGGAATTTCAACCGACTTTGCTGGATTATATCAGATTTGCCAGGATTTGAGTAATTTTATAGAATTTTCAAGGCTCTCGATAAGGCATTTTGATGCATTTTCCAGGATGTCAAAGGATTTCATAGAACTTCAAATATTTCAAGGAATATCGCTAGATTTGATGTCATAATTAATTTGATGAATATTCAAAGAATTTATGCACCGGAATTGAGAGATTTCAAAGGATTTCACAGATTTTAAGGGATTTGAAAATTTTAGAGTAGTTTTAAAAAATTGAAAAGGTTTTAGGGTATTTTTCAAAAACATCCATAAAAACAAAGTTTCTTCACCATTTTTTCAATGTCTACTACACGATGAAATGGCAGATTTAGCCATTCACTCTTTTCCGTGATGGGTTTCGATCTTCTAAATTCTTCTCCTAAATTCTTGTGATATATGTGCTAGTAATTTTAAAGGAATGTAAAAAATTACGTTTTTTGTGAATATTTTTCTGCTGAAAGTATTTACGTAATAAAGGCGGTATAGGGGGGGGGCCCCCCAAATATGTTGGAACACATTGTTACATGTGTTCGGGGAGGAGTAAAAAATTTGCAAAAAATGTGTTACGTAATGTATGGATAGCCCCTTACGCGCTTTTACATCCCCCTAGTGATGGCATTGATTCGGTTAAAGTCGGCCATCCTCGCGACAGGAACGAGGGTCGAGAGAGGAAGAGGGATAGAAAACGGGTCACTCTCATTCCTTCTTTCAGGATTTGGCTGGTTGGGATGTACCTCCACATCTGCCAAAGTTGAAAGTTCAAGTGAGGGCATCGCCTCGCCCATTTGTACGGGAGTCCCTATCTGTAGGTATAACAAAACGTCTATGATTGAGGGGGATGTCTTTTTTTAGACTTTCGTGGGCGACATCCTTATAATTTCGGGTAGGCGTCTGCCCGTCTCTGAGCAAAAAATCAAGCCCTCAAGGAAGGATTCCATAGGACATAGGCTACAGGAGTTAAGAGTAATTTTTATTGTTTTGAAGATTACTTTTTTATATTTATGTAGCAAGTTTTGTTCATTATCGCAATTCTACATCACAAGACCAAGCATTATAGAAGAAAAGAATAAAACATAGCAACTTTCATTTTTTTATCACAATTGTACATCTCAAGAGCTTCAACTAGAAGCAGCTGCGAGGAAAATCGGACTTAAAAAATAGCTTTCAACTCGGGGGTTCAAATAGAAAAATTTCCACATTTCTTCATTTTCCTTAGTTTCTAACCGCTGATATAAAAGAAGAAAAATATGACATCACAAATTTAATTATTCACAGAATTCCTGCATGCCAAGTCCTTTATGTTGAGCTATCGCCCGGGAAAGTCAGAATAAAAGAAAAGCTTCCAGGATAGGGGTTTGAAAAATCAACATTTCGTCATTTTTCTTATTTTTTAACCACTGATATCAAAAGAGGAAGAATATTTCATTTGATCCAACGCCGCAGCAAATCTAACTAAAAAGAGGCTTCCAGCTTTATTATTATTCTTGTTTTTTAAGCTTGTTGTCGGGTGTACCCGGTTTTTCATTATCAGCCAAGGACTAAGTCAAGTGCCTGATGAGATAAAGATGTTATTAATTGATATAATTCGATGTTCGAAATCTTTAGACATGCTGTTATAGTAGGGACAAAATTAGCAGCATGGTGTAGTTCGGAGTTCGTCTTTTACCGCGGTTATCCTTACGCTACGGCCAAGAGCGTTGAAGGTCACAATAGTCGCCTCTGGGTGCCATACCAAAGTTATTATCTGCCACTTTATAGGTTTTTATTCACTTGCTTCCTGAGGGTCTAGGAAGTTTCTTACAATTCACCATGACAGGTGTTTCATAAAACCTTCTTCTGAGCTGCTGCCAGTACTCTACTGACTCCTAAATGTCAGAGATGTTCATGCATCTGGCGTGCACATAGCTTGTAGCCGAAATTACAAAAGGATGAATAGAAGCATGCTTTGCATTCCTCCATATTGTCTTTACTTCATGCCTTGGATGGTTATACTTATGGATTTTGGTTGTATAGGTTGCCTGAAAATTCCGGTTAAGTAGACAAGCAATGTTGATGATGTAGACTCTTCCACCCTTTTTTCACACATAAATCCCATCCGGGGTAAGCGTATCTCACTAGGTTCTAGCCACGTTATACTGTCGGGGATCAAGAATTTCACATGAAAGTAGTGTGAGAAGGAAGTGTTCGAGGGGTATACGAAGGGTTTACATTTTCTCATGCATGATCTTATGTTTCTGTGGGTTTTTATATCTATTCAATTTACGGTCTCATTCTCACAATTCCACTATTCTTTCCTTGGTCTGCCTCTGGGTAAGCTAACATCAGCTTGACCTTAATATACTAGCTTCACCCGACGTTCTTCTTCCATTCCCTCAACCTGCCCAAACCATCCCAACAAAATTCTTTCACGTTTGTCAAACAGTGTTTCCTCCACACCACATTCTTTGAGAATCCTCTCATTACTGAATTGTCCATTAGCTTCCAAACGCATACATTGCGCAGGAACTGCATGAGAATCGCGTTAGCTCTACTCTTATCATTTTTTTATCAGGTTCAGCTCATGCTACCATAGAACACAATGGGTGCAAGTACAAAATTATATATTGCAATGTTGACTTTGTTATATACCTTGTTATACCTTCATACCCTCGTTTTCACGCCTGCGTATCTCTCAATCGATCTTTTCATCAGTAGTAAAAAAACTACCAAGATACACGTACTTATCAACTTCTTCTATCTTATCATCGTCCAAGGTAATGCTGCATACCCATGTTCATTATGCTAATATTTAGTTTGCTCAACATCCTCTGTAAGCCTTCGATTAACTCTATCATAACAACCTTATCATCTGCAAACGCTAACCAACGCACTTTCACTGTTCCGATATCCGCACTTTTTTTGTCGAAGAAGGCAATTCTTAGACACTCATTCATGAATATAATAAACAGACAAGAGAGCATAATGTATCCTTGTCTTACTACTCACAAACCCGCTTTTCTATCTACATATATAGTTTTTATTGCATTTGGCAGCTATCCATTGACTTCGTACTCTTTCAGGACTTCCCAACAAAGCTCACTTCTATCCACCTTATCAAACGCTTTTTCCAGGTCAATGAATGAACAAAAGTCTGTTTTATTTACCGTAAACTTAAACTTAAAGCCGGTCTGGCAGCAATCCTGGTCTTTGTCAGGCTCTTGTGCAATCAGCAATAAGCACATTATTACAATCTATTTATGCTTTGATTAATGAGCACCTCCCAAAAAAATCAAGTCGCAAAACTTTGCACCACTTTTTAGAATTACAATAAAGGGCCTAGGGGGATAAGCATGTAAAAATGGCCCTCGCACGTATCAAGCCTATATTGGCACAATATATTAACATCTATGTGTACGTAAAATCCTGCAAATTTCCACCTCATAATTTTCTTTTTTCGTGGAGATATGAAGATATGGAGATATGGACCGATTTGCAAGAACAAAATATATGTTGTGTTAACCAAAAAGACGACTTGCAGAGAAAAGTTTAAATTTTTTTTTTTTGAAAAAATAAGGGTAAAAAAATGCTTTCAAATTTTTAAAATATTCTTTCAAGTTATGTTTTAGAGGTACTCCTACAATTTTTTCTCAAAGCAAATCTTGAAGTGTCTGCTTCAACATACATTTCTGTCAGATATTTCGTGGTGTGGCGTCATGGCGAAAAATGATGAAAATCATGCATGCCGCACAGCACACAGCACACTCTCGCTCCAGCCGGGCACATCGAACTCCACTGTTCAGTTGACACTTTATTAGTTTTTCATTTCTTTCGTACATAACAATATGAAAAACAAATGCGCATTTGTAAAACTTTACCCTGTAGTGAAATTACGATTGCTGTGATATTACGTGACACACCAAACGCAATAGTTGAAAAATATTCACGAAAGAAAGATGGAAAAGAATGTTAGTATTCTATGTATATAAAGTATTTAAATAAGAATCGTCTACAGTTGGCCTATAAAAATTATAGTTTCCAGAGTTCACCACGTGCTGGATGCAATACGATTCTCAACTCCTTATTGGGGTGCTTTTGTAGTGTAAGTCCCCTCGCCTCTCACAAAACAGGGTTCTTATTTAGTGTCCATTTCGGACGCAAGGTACTATGATAAAATATAGGTTATGTTTCTGAATTCGGCGTTGCCAAGTATTCCTGTAGACTTCCCGACTTAGGGTTTTCAAAAGAAAACCCCTCCAATTCCACTAAATGAATACTTAACATACCATCTGTATCTCAATGTTATTTGATTAATTTTTAACCAGAACAGCGAGAAAATATTTATAAGTAATGACAAAATACTTATATATGGTTGCCTGATTATCGCCACACTTCATTAAAATTTTCTTATTAAAAATAGAATACCTGAAGAGGGCCTTGTCTAAACCCTACTTCAATTGGGGCTAAATAAGACAATTTCTGCACGGGCTATCAAACGAATTTCCGAAAAGAAATCATATTTGTAGTTTACTTTTTAGTAAAACATGTATGCGCAGTAGTTATTCCAAGAAGAAGTAATATTATAATCATTCAGTCTACGTCAGTTATTCCTGTGTGCATTTTTGAGTAACATCACTTTGATAATCTAGAAATACTCAGAAAGCAATTGCGCATGCACTGATCCAATGGTATCGATACTTTTCAGACTGATTTTTGAACTCGGATCGGATTGACAGTATTAAATATCGATTATCAAGGATCGACACCTTTCCTCAGAATCGCCCATCACTATTAGTTACCATATTCGATTGGATTGAAATAAAGGCCAGTCCCAAGATATCCTTCTTATAATTAATTATTTCTTTCTTGTCCCCCGAATCCTCTCTTACCTGTAAAATAGAGCTCAATTGGCAGTTTTATTTTCCAGTATGCAGTTAATCTGTTCTGGTCCAAGGGTCACCTCATCCAACCTTCAACTGTTGTGCATTTTTTATCTATTAATAAATGAATTGCTTCATATCTATATAAACACGTGTAGTTATTGACTTGTGTGCTCATCCGGCTCATCCCCAAGTTACAATCTTAATCAATTGCAACCCAATCGATCAATAAGCGAAATTGATGTATGGTGCCTTCGAAGGGCGTAACACAATTACATACAATCCTTTCAAATCCACTAAAATCCCTTGAAATCATGTTAAACATTTGAGATATCTCAAAATTCTTTCAAATTGCTTAAAATACCTTGAAATTCTCACAATGAAATCCTTAAAATTCTTAGAAATACTTCAGAGTCTACTGAAATGATTTTATATCTCATGAAATCTTTAAAATTACTTGAAATCAATTTAAATCCCGTTTATTTATTTTTTTCAGCAATATTGTGAAGAATCCGAAAAAAATATGTAAGCAGGTTGAGTGTGTAATCGATACCTAATACTGTCAATCTGATCCGAGTTTAAAAATCAGTCTGAAAAGTATCGATACTATTGGATCGGTGCATGCGCAATTGCTTTCTGTGTATTTCTAGGTTATCAAGGTTGTGTTACTTAAAACATACACACAGGAATAACTAACGCAGAATTAATTATTATAAAATTATTTTTTCTTGGAATAACTACTACGCACACATGTTTGACTATAAAGTAAACTAAAAATATCATTTATTTTTTAAATTCGTTTTGTAATTGGTTTCGAATATTAAAAACTGATGCAAACATTATTTTCCGGAACAGTAAATTACTTTTTGTTACGAAAAATTGGACATTAAAGAGTCAAGAAATTCGAGCGAGAAATCCAAAATATATTGGTATACTCTTATAGTTGGTCATATTGACGTCAAACGCAATGAAGTTGTAAATAGATACGAATATTCCCAAACCTACATAAACTCACATACTAAAATTTAACATTGTTCATCGAGCGAGATTTTAGTAATACGTCAACGGTTACATAATTTAAATAATTAAAAATCGAGTTCAAAATCGAATATGTAAATATAAAATTCGTAAGAGATTATTATAGAACTTTGTAGAATGTTTTAGAGAGTCGTTTTATATACTCCCGGATGGCCAAGCTTTGAATGTACATAATCAATTACTACATTTAGTTTTAATTCAGAAGGAATAACCACTTGCCACGTTTTCATAATCGAGTTGTACCGAAATGAAACATCTCCTTCCCACACATACTGCTTTTGATAACGAGAGGAATCTACATTATCCATTATTTCCTTAATATAAGAATCCCGTTTCTGTAAATCAGCTAAGTTTCTCCATTCCTTACATACGTCTGGTATTTAAGTTAATCTACAACAACTCAGTTCGACTTAAAAAATCCGCAACAACATTACCACGTCCCTTATAGTACGTTACTTCAAAATCATACTGCTGCGAGATTATACTCCATCGAATAAATCGCGCATTTAAATGAATCGTTGAATTTAGAAAAGTACCCTTGTGATTGGTTATTATTTGGAATCTATTTCCAATTAAATAAATGCGTAATTTACTTAAAGAATAGACGATTGCCAAGATTTCTTTCTCCGTGGTGGTATAATTTATCTCTGCTAGATTTAGGCAGCGACTTACAAGAGATACAATACGATGGTTATTTTTCCGATCAAGTTGATATAGAATTCCACTGATACCCAGATCACCCACGTCTGTTTGCAACTTGAATTGAGCAATAAGTATAAAATGGTGGAGCATAATACAATTCGTGAAATTCTTTTTCAAAGTTTTAGACGCCTTTTAATGTTTTTCAGTCCAAATCCATGGCGTTGTGTCTCTTAAAAGTTCTCTAAATGGATGTACCAATGTTGCGTGCCTCACACTAAATTCTTGGAGAAAAGGTGGTGACTCAAGCTCGGATTCGATAATCTCGTTAATAAGCCTAGCATCCAAGCATACTCTAACAGAATCATAATTTTCAACGGCTATTCTCAGTGGATTACAGTAAGAACTATTGGAACTCGCAATAATACCTGCTGCAATCATTTCTTCAATAGTTTTATTTACTCGATCTCGATATACTAAAGGAACTGGTTACGTTTTCCTAACATAATTTGTATGTGGTTTGATTTGAAGTTTGTATTCTAATCAATTTGCGCTTTCGTTCTTTGGTGTATGCAACTTTTCAAATGTAGACATCATCTCAATGAACGCTTCCGGCTCGCAGTCAGAATTCATATTGATTTTTACAATTACTGTTATTTTCTATTTGACCTTTACCACGATACTCAGTTGTTTTTCTACTATTATGTGTTTTTTCAATAAAAGTTGAATCTAACTGAGCAAGCGCTTGTGTGACCTTTTTACCATCCTCATAATCTACAGTCACTAAAGCTTTGCGTACTCGTAATGGCATTTGCTGAACGACACAGTAATGTAACTCATAAGGTTCCATTTTTTGTTAAAAATATTGTGCCCCTTTAGTTTGTCTTAAAAAATACGTTTGGAGATTACCTTGTGAGGAATCAAATCGTTTAGCAGACCAAACTGATTTTATTCTATCTCGAGTGGGAACGGAAAAGAATTCTTTGAGAAATGCTTCACGAAATGCTTCATAATCGAAAAACTCATTTCGTTCAGTCTCGAACCAAAACTTAGCATGACCTTCAAGAGCATTCGGCACAATATTTAATTTATGTTGCTCCGAAATTGATTTAACTATGAAGAATTCATTCAATGTCTCTAAAAACGTATTTGGATTACAGGCATCTCACCGAATTTTGGCAATACACACTCAACATTAAACGTCTGAAGCCCTTGGATGGCAGCCTGATACAAACGATCACCAGCATCCCCCTGTGGTCTCGCCTGTGTTGCGTCGATTAAGTTTCGTAATCTTTCTAATTCAGTTCTCTGACTTTCATTTTCAGCTGAAGTGCGCGCTTATTCTGTCTGTAATTGCTCCATCTCTGTTTGTATATTAATTGTCTCTCATGGTAAATATTTCAATCGAGAAATTTCTCTGCGAACAATATTGATTATCTCGAGAATTTGACCGTCGTTTACGTTCTTCTAAACCTGTATCAAATGTTTTACCGCGAGACCGAGCAGTTATCGGTGTTGACGATGAGTCATAGATAAACCCCAATTATGACAATCATTCACCTTGATACACATCATACAGCTTACACATTGAATCTCCAACTCAACTTTCCATTTAAATTGGCAAGGATTATTTTATAATTTTAATCAAAGTTCAAGATTTTTAATTTCTACAATTTAAAAGAACAATCATCATCACAAGAACTTCCTTGGAGTCACAAAAAATCTTTCGAATTCCACTGAAATGTGTATTCAATTAGATTAAAATAAAGGTTAGTCCCAAAATATCCTTTTTATAATTATCTCTCTCTTGCCCCCCCCCCCCCAATTCTCTCTTATCTGTAAAAAGGAGCTAAATTGGCTATTTTCGTTCCAGCTGCAGGTAACCTGTTCTGGTCCAAGGGTCACCTCATCCAACCTTCAACTGTTGTACATTTTTCATCTATCATTAAATACATTTCTACATATCTATATAAACACGTGTAGTCATTGACTTGTGTGCTCATCCCCAAGTTACAATCTTAATCAATTGCAACCCAATCGATCAATTGAGCTGCCGGATCGAATAAGGGCACATAAAATTATTTCGCGGAGAGTGGGGAGACCCCTGGAGGCTTCCCGGAACATTTTCGAATTTTAATTTTTAAAGATTATATCTAGATATAGAATTTCATTGCGCATCTTTTTTTCCTCAGGCAAAAAGTTGTAGCTTTTTTAGTTTTCCAATTAAAGCCAAAAAACTAACTGTTTGGGAAAAATCGATTTTAATTCGTTTTTCACTTCAACTTGTGCTCAGTCAGTCAGTTTTTGGAATTTTTCAATGAAAATTTCAGAGAATGTAGATCAAAATGTCCTTTGACTGGCACAATAAAAGGAATTAAGGAATTTATTTCAAAAAAATTGTTGATAATTTTTTTCTGATGCTTGCCGCACATTGGACTTCTCTAACTTCCAGCGTTTCGTTTATCGAGCGAATTTTCAGCAACAAAAAACTTCCAGCGTGAAAGTTGTTAACAACAGTACAAAGAAGTTTTCTGGAAAATTTTAGCCCAATCGAAGTGATATTTAAGAAATTATTATCGTGTCAAGCCGCTAGCACCTGTACGCCTCGCGCGCGGACTGTTGCGAGAGTCTTAGATCCGATTCTTAATACAGTTCACCGGCGCCAAAAATAAAAACTAATCAAGAAATCAGGTAATATGAAAGTATTATGAATGAATAAATAAATAAATTTGAATAATGTAAAATATTCTATTCATTTCATATTGGTTCTATTTTTGAGATGAACTGTGCAAAAGTAAAACAAAATATAAACATCTAATAGTTGAGATTCACCCTAATTCCTCGAATTTTTCAATGCTTTAAATTCGTGGAATTGAAAAAAGTGAGAGATCGAGAGAGTGCACTTGTTTTTGGTTCGTTTTGTAATATTGATAATCTAAAGAAATTTTTTTTGAATTTGAATCAGTGAAATTTCATTGAAAACCAGTAATAATCAGTAAGTGAACGATTCGTCACTATTTTATCAGCGAAATTTCCTTTTTTTTCTTTCAGGGTAAAGAATATATATCTGTTTCAAATAAAGTCCAGAATGCAGACGTTTTTGAGCCAGTTAAACTCTGCTGCAAACGTTTGAAGTCTTATGAACAAGGATCTTATTAGAAATCAAAAGTTCAGAAAGCCTAATATTTATATAAAAGAAGTCTATAAATTTGTAAATTAATGTTAATTATATAACAGAAAAAGACTTTAAATTAAAATAAATTATTTTAATAAAATGTTATGTATATTTATTTAATGATTCATAATAATTTGATATTACCTGATTTCTTAATTAGTTTTTATTTTTGGCGCCGGTGAACTGTATTATGAATCGGATCTGAGATTCTCGCTACAGTCCGCGCGCGAGTCGCATAGCCGCTAGCGACTTGACACATTAATAATTTCTTAAATATCACTTCGATTAGGCTAAAATTTTCCAGAAAACTTCTTTGTACTGTTGCTAACAACTTTCTCGCTTGAAGTTTTCTGTTGCTGAAAATTCGCTCGATAAACGAAACGCTGGAAGTTAGAGAAGTCCAATGTGCGCCAAGCGTCAGAAAACAATTATTAACAATTTTTTAGTAATAAATTCCTTAATCCCTTTTATTGTACCACTCAAAGGACATTTTGATCTACATTCTCTGAAATTTTTATTGAAAAATTCCAAAAACTGACTGACTGAGCACAAGTTGAAGTGAAAAACGAATTAAAATCGATTTTTCCCAAACAGCTAGTTTTTTGGCTTTAATTGGAAAACTAAAAAAGCTACAACTTTTTGCCTGAGGAAAAAAAGATGCGCAATTAAATTCTACATCTAGATATAGTGTTTAAGAATTAAAAATCGAAAATGTTTCAGAAAGCCTCCAGGGGCCTTCCCACTCTCGGCGAAATAATTTTATGTGCCCTTATTCGATCCGGCAGCTCAATTAGCGTTGATGTTAATGATTATCATCATTATCAAAACATGAGGAAGCTCATTTTTCTCATTTTTAATGATTTTTAGATGAATCTTGAATTATCGTGTTGTTTTTTCCGCAACAGTGCTCCGACCCAGGTCGCTGATAAATCCCTATATCAAGCAGCCAAGGCGAAGAGCTTCTCAGAATCATTATGTACAGCTCTCCACTCGGGCACATCAGTATCAAAGGTCTTTCGTTGCAGATATCAGTCACATTGTCCTGTAGAATCCAGTATAACCCCTTGATGTTTCTTAAAATCACTCAGTGTCAATTAAAATCGTTTTAAATATTTTGTAATTTTTTTTTCTTATTATCATTTGATTAATCCCTGAAGAACATCGGATTAGAAGAAAAGCTTCCAGAAAAGGGTTCTAACTGAACAAAATTTCCTTGTTTTTCTTATCTTTTATATTTGGAATTAAAAAGGATAGCAGATCTTGCCCAACGTTTTCAGTATTTTCCGAAGCTCCGCAGCTATATTTTATAGCGGAATAAAAACCTCAGTATCTTAGCTTGCATATTGTTTTATAGACGTTGTAAGGAACGGTCGAGCTTTTCCTCATCTTACCTTTTTTCATACTCTTATCCACTGATATAAAAAATTAAAACTGTAACAGGGACTATTTTATTTTTTATTTTAATTTTCATGTCCGGTGCTTCAATTCAAGCCATCCCCAAAGAAAATTGGACTTAAAGAAAAGCGTCCAGCGTAGATGTCTAAAAAGCTCTCTATTTCCCTATCCTTTTTCGCTCCAAACGATTATTTGTTTAAAACTCTGAATTGATAAACGTAGGAAGCAGGTTTTCGGTTATTTTCTACGCGCCGCAGTAGTCACTTTATGAGGCGAATACAAAACCTCACAGCCATAGCTGGCATCGTTGATTTTTTAGACGAGGTAAGAATGGACAGATGCTGGCACGAGATTATAAATTTTTCCGACGAAATACTAAAAAAATCCTTTGATGTAACCACAATTGAGGCATCGAGAGCAAAAGGAAAGTAAGTATTGTTGCATAGGTGGAGTGTGAGATAAAAATCAGAGAAGCAAAAGAAATACACGTTTAATTTTAGTGGTAAAGCGGTACAAAACTAAGTTAGAGGAAAAGGCGGACAGAGTAAAGTTGGTGGAAAAGAGGGACATATTTCGTTCAGTGGTAAAGCGGTACAAAACTGAGTTGCGAAAAATGAATTGATTCGATAAAATCAGTTCAATCTGCATGCAAAGAATTTGCTTAATTAAATACAATTATCGGTCCGATTTCGTAACTTAAACTGAAATATTCCGCAGGTTTAATAAAATTTTGTGGACGAAGTCGAAACAAAAAGGTTCTATTCTTTATTAATACCATTTTAGTTTCTAAAACGTAAAAATCAAGGAATATTTACCATCCCTAAATTCTTTTCATAAAATCACAATTACATTTCATCACTACTTTCCAACCGAGCAAGTCACGCCTACCCCGAAAGGGAAATGGCTTAATGGTATAATAATAATAAGGTAATTCATGATTATAGACGAAATTGTGAATAAAATTTTACTGAACATTTTTTTCTTCTTCTAACCTTTTTTTTCAAATAAGGAATATTTGGTTTTATTTCGGAAAAAAGAAAAAAAAAGAAACTTTGTTCATAATCCTAAGTTCTACAGTCATATTAAATGAAATCAAAATCACTACTCTCATATTCTGTAGGAATTTAACACTAAACAGGAAACATTCTGTAATTCACAAAATAGTTATCGCATTATCTCGAAGAATACCTGACACTATTCACACACAATAAAACTTGATTTTGTTCAAAACTACCTCAAAAAACCTCATTCTTTGGTTCAAGTAACAAACAGCACTGAACAAAAAATTTTCTCTGAGATAACTAAATTGTTCGGTTACACGAACAGCTTCTTTAGTAATCACAATCTAAACTTTAGTAATCACAACCCAATTTCTGTAAAACGAACAAAACCCGTTTAAAATCATTTAGATGCAGGGGGATCGCCCTGCAGTAAATAAGGAACCTACAGTAGATAAACCTCAATTAAAAATACTAATGTATGTCAAAAAAATTATACAATTTGAATAATAGTTAGGACACTATACAATATACATGCTGATAAACTTAAGTTAGAATTAATTATTTTAGGTACATTGTGCTTATAATTATTGATAATATATTGTAGGCTCATT
>CAKNXH010001666.1:73352-114086 GCA_932178445.1 Andricus quercusramuli | reverse complement strand
CGTTAGCTACCTTACTGTAAACTGAAGTTCATACAATTTATATCAACCAATAACCACAAATATAACATTCAGTACTTTTCATTATTATTCACACATCACTTGCTCTGAAAATTTAACTTCGACTTAGTTTCTGAAAGTTCCTACATCTTGGTGGAACCACGAAAGCTCCTGAAATATCAGACATGATGTGCAAACTCTGTTTTACCAATATGCTACTTGGGTCGCGTATCTGAAGGCGTCAGAATACACACATCTTTAGATGTATATTAAGGTGTAACATATATTTCCATGCCTAGAATATATACATCTTGCAAAACCCATTTCACAAATGTAGAGCAACCTGAGACGAACTTTATTATACATTCAACGAGTACAAACGTATGACATGAGTGGAAATCCAATAAAATCATATCTACACATAGTTATGAGATCTGCCCGTTAGATTCTCTCTACTCTGTAAATGTGAATTTCCAATAGTGAAAACCTGAATATGAAAAACAAATTTCGCAGTATACTTCCTTTTGTACAACGAGGTCGCAAATCCCATAAGGTGATAGCGCACAACGTTTCCAAAAACGATTGTTTACAGTTAACAGATAGGTGAGACCACTCTCTCAAAATGAACCAGTGAAATCTCACTTTTGTTGACATAGCCAGAAGTGTGTCACTGACAATCTGTGAGAATTCACTTGTTCATTCACTGAAGTTACGGGACTGGTTTAATCAGTGAGGTTAACAGCTGATTAGGTATAGCATTTATCATTTATCACACTTTTGTGGTAACAGTTATAAAATTATCTTTTAAAAACCTCACTTTATTCTCACAAAAATAAATGAAGGCCGGGATGCAATATACTGGGTTATAATATGTTGTACCTAATTGTGGAAAGACCCGTCTAGAGTTCGAAAATTCTCGGTGATTTAAATTGGGAGAAGGTAACAGAGAACGTTATCGTATATTACCGAGAATAGGAGAATTTATCGAGAAGTTACGGGAACGTTAATTTCTAACTTTTATTTTCTGTTTTTCAATTTAAACAACGTTTATATTCAAAATACTTAAACCGAAATAGCAATAAACATTGGAAATAAAAATTAGTTTGTAGTTTTACATAAAATATACTCCATATTTTTCAAAATAGAATTTTGTTTATTGATGCCGTAAATTCTTTCAAACATGTATAAACATTATTAACTTTAGTGTAGAACAAGTTGAGAAAAATCAGCATTATTATTTGTCTTAGAGAATTAATACTGAGATTAAGTTTGGTCTGTCTAATCGTAATTCGTAAATGTTCTTATTATTATCTTATTAAATATAAATTATAACATTGAATATCATTGCTTTCACTTATAAGTATACATCGTTACTTGAGAACGACATCTGGATGAGGAACAATTTTTTAAATACTTTTTATTTGGACGATTAAAGCACATTAAGTCAAACTCATTCGTATAGCGTATACAAAATTTTTTACTTTAGTCTCAATCTTCAGAACTGGAGTCAGGCGCGTCAAAATCGCAGGTTTGTCCGAATTTAATTAATTTTTGTGACAAATTTAAAAATTGCTCGATAACTTACTGGTTACTTACCGGTAACGTTCTCGGCGTTCCTGACGTAAGACGTAAGTTCTTTCGAACTCTAGACCCGTCATTATCAGACGACTGGAGGTTCATGTCTTGCCCGCGTGGAGCGCTATATCACTGGTTCAATCTATCATTTAGCGTCACTGGTAGAATCAGTAGCGCTATTTTAGTTGAATCACTTACTGGTTCGTCTAGTCAGAGTGGAAAAATCACTGGTTCACCAGTGATAATACAAAATACTGATTCAACCAGTGACAATTTCAGTGGTTCAGTTTAAGAGAGCACCCCACAATAGATAATGTACACAATATGTATTCTTGAGATCAATGTAGAAATAATTATATTAGGTATATTTGTACTCTTAATAATTAATTACCTAGTGTAGGTTCATTATCTACTGCAGGATGCTATCCCCCTTATATTTTTTTATTGCAAATAACAAAATAAGGTCCATTCACAAACTACGTCACGCTATTTTAAACACTTTTTCTACCCCCTCCCTTGTTCATTACAGTCATAACACAAAGCTTGAATATCCCAGGGTGACGTCACGAATACAAACATCAAAAGAAGGTGATTTTTCACAAAAAATGAGGAATAACTTTTTTTTAATGAAAATCAATGTAAAGGTATATTTAATTAAATATGAAACGCAAAGATTTCAAGTCGAAATATATAGCGTTTTCTACAAAATAGTTGAATTTTCAACTAAATGATATTGACTTTCTATGAAAACATAAATAAATTTTTAACAAACAAACAAATTAATTTGTGACGAAACAGTTGCATTTAGAACCAAATAGTTAAAATTTCAAGGAAAAGAAACAAACAAACAAAATTGTTGAATTTTCAACCCACAAAGAAAATTTTTCAACAAAGTGGTCGGATTTTCAAACAAACAAGAAATAGCTTCAATCACTTCTTTCGCACCAAAATATGACTTTTCAACCAAATAATTGATTTTGTAACCACATGGTTGAGTTTTCGATCTACAAAGATGAATTTTCAAGTAAAAATTTAATTAACAACCAAACGGTTGCATTTACAACCGAATAGCGGAACTTCCAACCAAAAGAAACAAACTTGTGACAAAATTGTTAAATTTTTAACCAAAATAGTTGATTTTTCAACAAAATGAATAATTTTGTAAAAAAATGATCAAATGTTCTACTAAAATGTTTAAAATGATGTATTTTCGAAAAAAAGGATTTTCAACAATGAAGTTCAACTTTGAACCAAGTAGTTCAATTTCCAGTAAAAATATTAATTCTCAACAGAAATATAATAGTTCATATTTTAGGCAAGAAAATATTTTAATTTCAAATAAAAAGCTGTTGAATTTAACGAAAAAGATGAATTTTCACAGGTAGAGTTGATATTTCATCCACAAAATATTTTTACTTCAAATTAAAAACAGTTGAATTCAACCAAAAAATGCAAATTTTATATCAAGAAGAATAATTATCTACCAAATAGTCAATTTTGAACAAAAAATGGAATAGTTAAATTTTCAGGTGAAAAAATTTATTTTCAAACAGAAAGGAACGATTTAAAAAAAATATATATATAGCTCCATCTCTAACCAGTAAAATGAAAAACTATCAATTTTCAAGGAGGAATAGAATAGTTAAATTTTTAGATAAGAAAATTGATTTTTAAGCGAGAAAAAACTATTTTTATCAAGATTGTTACGTCTATAACCAAATAGTCGAATTTCCAACCAAAGAACATGAATTCTGAACCAAAAATATAGTAGTGGAATTTTCAATTAAAAACAATAAACTTTCAACAAAAACTGGTTGGATGTTCTTACTGGGTTCTATTAATTCAGTTCGAATTCATGCAAAAAATAAGAAAAAGAGGAAGTTTCTCGAAGGCAGGGGAAAAAAAGAAGAATTCTTTAACAAGGGGGCTTAGCCACATTTGCCTATGTACACTTTGTCACATATTCACAGTCACAGATATCATCACCTCCTTTCTCTTATTTTAGAGAGGTTTCCCCAGATACCACCTTTTTCCCTCCACCCTCTGATAAAATACTTTCCCTAATTCGAATTGAGATACTACCTTTTGTGAACCTCTGCTGTGTCAAGAATTATCCCATACCCTAGAAAAAATAAAATCATACATAAATAAAAGTCTTTGGTCTTTAATTCATCTTTTCATTGACGTGTACTACTGATCCGCTTCCTCTTTTCAAACTATTCTATGATTAATTTCTACTTTATGACTTAATTGAGAATATTTTTTCATTTTTTAAAATCAAAATTCAAAACTCAAAATATTTATAAATATATAATAGTATCTAGTAACTAATTTCACTTTCTATTAAAATGTTTTGCTGGTCCAATTTATATTTGGTATTGCAAATGACTAATGTTTTGATTTAAAAAAATTTTTTATTGAAATTCACTGTGAAAGACATACGAAAATCTAAACACTTAATACAAATAGTTAGCCTATAACTGGGGTTTTCGTTAAACTCGTATCGGATTGTACTTTTATTTGAGACATCTTCACGCCTCATGACATGGATATTAAGTTTTCTTAGAATGAAAATTTTGTGTCTATAAATCGAGAAATTGTCGGTTTCAAAACTTAAATCACGATAAATAAATTTTCAAAACCAACCTAGTAAGGTGAACATCCCAGTAATCGTGACCATATGAAATTTCATTGTCTTCAAATATTTAGAAAATTGTTTCGGAAGGATTATTTAAAAAATGATTTGTACTGATTGAAGCATTAAACATGCTAGAATATTATACAAATGGTTTCTACATTATATTCAATATCACTTTTTATTTATAAACAATTGAAAGTCAAAAAGCACCGATGCCCCAGTTGTGATTTCCAAATCTGCCATGTACCAGTAATCGTGAAGAAGGTTAAGTTTTCTTGAAATCAGTTTTGAGCGATTTGGAGGCGTATTTCAAGTGTATTTTTGTATTTTAACAATACTTTAATGAAATAAAACATGTATTGTTAGTTGTATGGTATATTGATTAAGATCTCCGAGATGAAAGCCGTCGGGACATAACTTCAAAATCGAATCATCTGATAGTTCTAATACGTCTGATGGACATTATAATAATTAATCATAATAGAAATGAATTTTCTTTTGAAATGTTTAGTTTTGATTTCAGTTAAGAATATTGTCGAATAAATATGATAGGTAAAATGTATACTTACACTATAGTAGACTTGAATTGCCTTCCTTTTCAAAATAAAGTTTGAAAAATAATATGGAGTTTTATAAAGTCATATAAGTTAACTTTGTTCTATAAAATAGCTAAGTACAACTTAATTGCACCGGATGAAAAAATTTACACACTGGTTATTTGTATGATTAACTTTTTTGCAACATAAATTATGAAAACACAATGACAAAATTTGATAAATTGCAGTGACTAAAAAAATCATGTGTATTTCAAGGTTATTTTCTGTTTACGTTGTCAAAATATTAAAACCATCAATAATTATCTATCGATTACACATTTCTCTTTATATTATCCAGTATAGATTAATGTTAGCTAATGAAAAACTTCTTAATAAACATTAACTTCACTGAAAAATGATGATAAACTAAAAAATTGATAATGAAATCTCTAAAGTCATGCCAATATTTTACATCACCTTTTTCAGTTTTAAGCGATAATTTAAGTTACGGTTACTACTCACAGTAATGACTCAGTTGTCCGGTTTCATTTCAAGCCTCTTTGAAATTAATTAAATTATTATTTGCGACGAAATATGGAAATAAAATTTTGACAGCGTCGTCCTAGTCTTCGTAACCGGTCACGATTACTCGAGCAACTATATGCTTTTGAAACGTTCCCATAATCGTGACCGATATTTCTTGAACGAGAAGATACTAAATGAAGATTTTACTTAATTTTATGAAACAAAAATGATTTTTCATTACAAAAAAATTATTTGCGTCCCGTTCACGTAATTCCTAAGAGACGCCTTTCCTAACCAAAATGTTAAGCTATTTCCTACATTTCGTGATTCATCGCCACCGGCAATACAAATTACTTTTTTTTTAACCATATGCACTGTTTGTATAAAAAAACTAATTTGGTTTCCAGAACAAGCACTGTTCAAACTTACTTAAAAATATTTTAAGATTGTATTTTTATTCAGAAAATACTTATTTCTGGCGTTTACACCTCAAAACTTACGATTACTGGGACCGCCCCGATTACTGGGACATCTACCTTAGTGCAGCAATTCAGATTGCTCACGCAAAGGAAAATGTTGATAGAAATTGTCTAGCTAACTTATTTATATAATTTCTAGATAAAAACATTCAACTAAAACATGTAGATTTTAGGTAAAACAGCTAGAAATTTGTGTAACACAGCTATATTTTCTTAGAAGACCAAATCCAGCTGAAGTCTAGCTGAGACAGCTAAACCATTTTTTTACAGCGTTCACATCAATCTCTCTAGCGATTACCCCAAGTGAGGAGCCTCACAAAATGGTTATGTATGGTTCCCCACTTGGGCCTATTAGCATCCAAGGTCTTTGTTTCAGGCGTCATTCATTCTATTGTCACTCTATTTACAAACTATTTGTCGCCACACATTTGCTGTCATGGCATACTACTTTAGTTTCCTTCACGTCCATGCATTTTTTAATGCAAGCTCTTGTGACCAATTATCATAAAATTATTATCTGATAACCTGCCAAAAGAAAATTGTTCATAATTTACCTTATAGACTGTAGAACGTTAACATCACGTACGACTATAACGGATTCTACCAACAATTTATAATTATCAACATCACTAATTTTGTTTGATTCTTTCATGCATTGAAAAAATGGTTATTCACATTTATATTTTCTATGTATGATGTCACATTCCGCGTTAATTCCTTCCCCCAACGTCACAAATTCCTAATATGAATAATTTATCTGGCACTGGAAATTTGATGGAAACTCTAAGGAAAAAAATCTAAAATGGAATATAAATTGAAAATGAATAATGTAGAAACCTTAAAAAAATTATTTGTCTCTAAGATACATTATAGGTATAATCCTAGTTCACAAGATAAGCCGAGTCAGGAATTACGGGATGGTATTGAAAGCTGCTTTTCTGCTTTGAATTTATCCGAGAACTGGACCGAAGTGCACTCGAGTTTATACGAACAGGCCAATAGCAGAATCACATTATGAGCCATCCGTTTGCAGAAAATAAGGAATAAGGACCAAAGGTGTTGATACGAAGCAGGAAACTGCTAGGATTGACTTATACTGCTTTCATTCCGAAAGCCTCAAATCTAGGTCGAGAAGTGGCCCAGATAGCAAGAAGTAGAAAATACGAAAACAGTGTAACCGCATTTCCTGTATGCATTGGGAATGTTTTCGGACCTGCACAAAGGAACGTTTCTTCGGGCTTTCGCGAAAACTTTAGAGTTTTGTCCGAGGAAAAACGACAAAATGAAACAAAGGGAAGGCCATCTGTTCGCCACAAACTTATAAGAAGTACTCGCAATTCATATTTCCAGAACTCGGAACATCAAGCACACTGATGAGCTTTTTATTGTAAAACAACCACCGATACTAATGTAAAGCTGCTGCAATTTTTCTTGTCATAAAAGTGTTTTTTCTCATGTATCCTGATTTTCTTGCATGCCTCTCTTCAGGTACCTTGAGAATATATCTAATTTTATTAATTTTCAATTGCAACTAACCCCTAGCTATTCTGAATTCAAGGTGAGGGGCCGTACTCAAATTACGTAACGGATAATCGACCCACACAAAAAAAAACGTCCCCCTGCAACGAAGCGTAACAAAATATCCCCCCCCCCCCCCCCCCTCTTGCTGTACGTAATTTATGGTTTCCAGAAATAATAAGATATGGGACTTGAAGCTAGTGGAAATTTGTTGTATTTAAGATAATACATGCTTTGCAGGGTGAAAACTTCATCTTCAAAATTCTATGATTTTTTCCTCGACCATTTTTTTTCTTGACCATTTTTTTTCTTGACCATTAACATTCATATACGCAAATTAGAAATTTATTCATCTCAAACAAACAAGTGACTTTCCTATGATGAAAAATGACTTCTTCAGAAAATACTTAAATTTTCTACAGAATACTTAAATTCTCTACAAAATAATTTGATTCTCTACAAAACAATTGAATTTCCAACGAAATAGTTGAATTTTCGATCTTAAAAGATAAATTCGCAACGAAGAAGTGTAATAGTTGATATTCCAACCAAGAAGGATGAAAATTCATTTTAAAAAAATTAATTTAAAAATAAAAAATACGAATTTTCAACAAATAAACATTTTTTAGTGATAAAAGAAAAAAAAGTTCACCCGAATTGTTGAACCTTAATGCCAAAAGACGAATTTTCTGTACAGAAATTGAACTTTCAATTGGAAAAATAGGAATTTCCAGCAAAAAAATTAATTTTCAATAAAATAGTTACATTTTTAACCAAAGAGATTATGCTTCATTGGAAAAAAAATCAACAGAATAGTTCAACTTTTACCCACGCAGTTAAATTTTCGATTAAAAAACCTCAATTTTCAACTAAATAGTCAAACTTTACCCAAATAGAGGAATTTTCAACTGAAAATATGAATCATCAAGAAAAAAATGATTTCTTAACAAAGTGGTTCAAACAAAATTTTCAAACAAAATAGTTTAAAGAAGAAGTAGATTTTCTACGAAGATACTTGATTTCTCAACCCAAAAAGAGGAATTTTTAATAATAACAGTTGAATTTTCGTACAGAAAGTATGACTTTTTGAATTGAAATGAAGTTTCAGACGTCATTTGCCGAATTTTTTTTTTTAATTTTTGGCTTATATATTGTCTAAAAACGTAAAAAAAATTCACCGAACCCGTTTCTGTAATTGCTAAGGCGATTCCAGCGACAAAAAAACGAAAAAACCATGCTCTCAAAGATAGACAGTGAGTTCTCTCCGAAAACGAAGAAGGGGTGACTTTTTTAAGCTACCCTATCTGAAAGGTACCCTCAAAAGTCTTGGAAAAAAATTTAAAATTAATTTTTCCATTTGCGGACAACAGCCAAAATTGAGAAAAACTGCATGAAAACTCGTGCTGCCAAGGATAGACGATGATTTTTCCCCCAAAACGAAGAGGGGGTGACTTTTTTAAGCTACCCTATCTGAAAGGTACCCTCAAGAGGTCTTGGAAAAAAATTTAAAATTAATTTTTCCATTTGCGGACAACAGCCAAAATTGAGAAAAACTGCATGAAAACTCGTGCTGCCAAGGATAGACGATAATTTTTCCCCCAAAACGAAGAGAGGGTGAATTTTTTAACCCACCCTATTCAAAAAGTACAATCAAGATATATTACAACAAAAATTAAAACTTAATTGTTCCATTTGCGGACAACAGCTAAAATTGATAAAAACCGTCGGAAACTCGTCCTGCCAAAGATAGACGGTGGGTTCTCCCCCCCCCCCCCAAAAAAAGAGGGGTGACTTTTTTAACCCCCCTTATTTCAAAGGTATCATCAAGAGGTATTAGAAAACAAAATAAAATTAATTTTTCCATTTGCGGACAACAGCTGAAATTCAGAAAAACCGTTGGAAACTCGTCCTGCCGAGGATAGACGGTGGGTTCTCCCTCAAAACAAAGAGGGGTAACTTTTTCACCCCCCTCCCCTATTTCAAAGGTACCATCAAGAGGTATCAGAAAAAAAATTCAAATTAATTTTTCCCTTTGCGGACAACAGCTAAAATTGAGAAAAACCGTCGGAAACTCGTCCTGCCGAGGATAGACGGTGAGTTCCCCCCAAAACAAAAACGGGGTGACTTTTTTAAATATTTTATCCAAAATATGAATTTTCCTCGAAAGGTAAATTTTCTACGAAATAGTGGAATTTTCAAGCAAAAACATTAACTTGTTTACAAAACTGTTGAGTTTTCAAACAAATAACAAAATTTACAACTAAAAAGATAATTTTCAGGAGGAAGCAACTGCAAAAAAAGGAATATAAATACGAAGCAAATAAATTACTAACAAGAATGTTATATCAGGCCAGGTTTACCGCAGAACCTAATTTTGAAAATTCTCTAATTTTTCCCTGAACAATTTCTTATTTTCCCTGACCATTAACATTCAAAGACCAAAAAATTATATTTGTAACATTTTGAACCTAGAAACTTTTATAAGCGTAATGAAACAATTTCAAATAAAAATTGAAAAACTCCAAATTTATTCTACTTCACAGTTATTCAAATCAAAGGAAGCTAAAATGGCCATACATAATTCTATATTCGTATTGACTGGACTATACGGTAGCGAGACATAGACCTGTCAAGAAAAGGACACTAGTAAAATTAACGCGATCGGCATGAAACCACTGCGCATAGTATGCGGGAAAACACTGATGGACAAAGTCCGCAACGAGACAATCCTCAAAGAATGAGGTACAGGAGAGACACTAGTATACATATGGGTAAGAAATCAGTGAAGATGGTTCGGACATCTTGAAAGAATGAAAGATGAACGACTGACCAAGCAAGTGTATGAAGGTAAAGTAAATGGCAGACTGCCCAGAGGTAGACCACCGAAAGAATGGTTAGAATCTGTGAATGAGACATTAATCCGAAGAGACATAGGAAGCCATAGAAACACAAGAGCTCGCATCATTGAATGCATGGACGTGAAGGAAGCTAGAGTAGTATGCCAGGAAAGAAAAATGTGGCGACAAATAGTTTTTAAACAGAGTGACAATAGAGTGAATTCCAGATCGATCAAAAATATCTATACCTAACACCTATATACCTATCTACCTTATACCTATATACCTACCTATTTTATACCTATATAACTATTCACTATTTTCCAACCGAGCAAGTCACGCCTACCCCGAAAGGGAAATGATTTAATGGTATAATAATAATAATAATTTCCGAAATTTGTCCTTATCCCCCCGCCCCCCAGTAACAGAAGTTTCGGTGGGACTGACGTTACAGCTTGACTCCACCATAAGACAAATCACTGCTTAATTCGGACATGATTTCGACTCGCAAAACAAATCTCGCGCATACAGGTGATAGTTGGGAGTACAATCTAAACATGAATAATACAAACAATAAAGTAGCCTCGGAATGGACTGAAACTCGGATTGACCAAAGGCATGCACACGGTAAACGTAAAGGTCGTGTTTCGGGCGATGAATGGAGACTGGGTGTTTGGAATGCTAGAGGAGTGAATGATCTTAAGATAAGAGAACTACGAGAAACTATGCACTTAAGAAAACTAGATATTCTTTGTGTACCTGAGACAAAGAAAAAGGGTTGCGAATTTAGAAAAATAGGAAATGGGGTGTTGGAAGGCGGTTGTGAAATATGGTCAGGAGTAGATAGCGAATCGCATCGTAGTCAAGGGGTCGGTTTAATTATGAATGAAAAAGCAAGTCATCATCTCATAGAGCATAATTTTGTATCACCCAGATTGCTGTGGGCTAGAATGAAGGTAGGAATCAGAAGATTATTTATCATAGCGTGCTACGCACCAATTGATAGCGATTCGAGGGAAGTTAAGGACGCCTTCTGGGACACTCTAAATGATAGAATAAGTATTTGCGATCAAGGTGAAAGAATAATTCTGCTAGGAGATATGAACGGATGGGTCGGTGTCCAACGTCAGGATACAGATACAGAAAGGGTGCTAGGTAATTTTGGAGATCCAACAAGAAAGATTATAACGGGGAAAAGCTAGTTAGTTTATGCTTAGAAAAGGGCCTATTTATTAAAAATACTTGGTTTAGACATAAAATGACCCACATGTACACCTGGCGTAAAGGAAATAGCCACAGAATAATTGACTTTGTTATTGCGGATGAAAGATTAAGAGAACTAGTTAAAGATACAAGAGTCATGAAGGGTTCCGAATGCAATTCTGATCATTACCTTTTAATCAGCAAAATAAACTTAGGGCGGGGATGGAGAACAAAGAAAACAAAGAAAACGAAATAAACACGAATAAAAATTGAAAATTTACAGAGACAAGAAGTGCAAACAGAGTTTAAAAAGAGGTTAACTGAAAGCATAGATAGGGCAACGTGGGAAGCGCTTATAAGCAATAAAGATATAGAGGGCGCGTGGACTTTATTACGGGATGTCATTGTCAAAACTGCGACCGAAGTATGTGGTACAGCGGTTGTAGGAAGAAAGTCTGGCGATGCGTGGTGGAACAATGAAATTGCGGCAGCCCAAAAAGAAAAGAAAGAAGCGCACAATAAAACGCTGAACATGACAGGTCTTAGCGTTGAGGAGAGAACTAGACTTAAAAATGATTACAGACACAAAAATAGGAAAGTTAAACGACTAGTCAAAGAGAGTAAAGAGAAAATCAGAACAGAAGAAGAGAATAAAATAACAAACTGCTTTGAAGGAATTATGAAACTATTATATAAACAGTTGAAGGAAAGTAAAAGTACAGAGTTTGCTAGCATGAGAAACAGCAAAGGCGAAATGCTATATGATATAGACGGAATAGTAGACGCTTTGAAAGAGTCTTTCAAAGAACTATTGGGAGGTGAAGATATCGGACAACAAAACTGCGACATAGAAGATAATGCATTAGAAAACCCAATTGAAAAAATTTGTGTCACTGAGGTCAGAGATATAATTAAGAACTTGAAAAACGGTAAGGCTGCGGGTATAGACAATATTAGCGCTGAAATGCTTAAATACGGTGGCGAGTACATACCTCACAAGTTGTGCGAATTGATAAATTTATGTTTCGAGACAGGAGAAGCCCCAGATGATTGGAGAAAAGCGATTGATATACAAAAGAAAGGGAGATAAAAGCAACTGCAGTAATTACAGAGGTATCAGCCTACTAAGTACCGTAAGTAAAATATACTCAAAAATACTTATCCGTAGGGTAATGGAAATTACAGAAGAGAAAATATGGGAAGTCCAAAGTGGATTTATGCCAGGAAGATCATGTACGGATCAGATATTTAGCCTAAGACAGGTCGCAGAGAAAAGTTTGAGAGCAGGAAAGAAAGTCTTCTGTGCATTTATCGATCTAGAAAAAGCATTCGACACGGTAAATAGAAGTAAACTTTGGGAAGTCCTTAAAGAGTATGGATTGAATGGAGGGCTCCTACAAGCAATAAAAACAATATATACAGGTAGTAAAGCGAGTGTAAGGGTAAATGGGAAAAAGAGTGTATGGTTCGATATTATGCAAGGCGTGAAACAAGGATGCGTTATGTCCTCGTGGCTATTTATCATATACATGGATAAGTGTCTTAGAACTGCCCTCTTCGACGAAAAAGGTGCAGATCTCGAAACCGTCAAGGTACGTGGGTTGGCTTTCGCGGATGACAAGATTGTTATGGCAGAATCAGTCGAAGACTTGCAAAGAATGTTGAATAAACTTAATACAAGCATGAAGAACATGGACCTCAAAATTGACGTGAATAAAACGAAAGTCATGGTGTTTGAGGGAAAAAGTGAGAAAACAATATGCAACATAGTCCTAAATGATGAGAAATTAGAACAAGTTGACAAGTACGTATATCTAGGTAGTCTATTCACGAACGACGGAAAAATAGATGGGGAATTAGATAGGCGCATAAATAAGGGTAAGCAGGTTATCGGTAGAGCAAGGTCCATCCTCACAAATAAAAACATATCAAAAAAAGCTAAAATGGCCATACATAACTCTATTTTCGTACCGACTGTACTATACGGTAGCGAGACATGGACCTGTCAAGAAAAGGACAGGAGTAAAATCAACGTGATCGGCATGAAACCTCTGCGCATAATAT
Source organism: Andricus quercusramuli (assembly GCA_932178445.1). Taxonomy (NCBI): domain Eukaryota; kingdom Metazoa; phylum Arthropoda; class Insecta; order Hymenoptera; family Cynipidae; genus Andricus; species Andricus quercusramuli. Next base: position 100,714 of record CAKNXH010001666.1, on the reverse strand, counting down.
GCGGGAAAACACTCATGGACAAAGTACGAAACGAGACAATCCTCAAAGAATGTGGTACAGGGGAGACACTAGTTGACACATGGGAAAGAAATCAGCTAAGGTGGTTCGGACATCTTGAAAGAATGAAAGATGAACGACTGACCAAGCAAGTGTATGAAGGTAAAGTAAATGGCAAAATGCCCAGAGGTAGACCGCCGAAAGAATGGTTAGAATCTGTGAATGAGACACTAATACGAAGAGACATAAGAAGCCATAGAAATACAAGAGCCTGCATGAAAAAATGCATGGACGTGAATGAAGCTAGAGTAGTATGCCAGGACAGAAATATGTGGCGACAAATAGTTTATAAACAGAGTGACAATAGAGTGAATGATGCCTGAAACAAAGACCTTGGATACTAATGGGCCCAAGTGGGGAACCATACATAATAATTTTGTGAGGCTCCTCACTTGGGGTGATCGCTAGAGAGATTGATCAGCAACCTGGGTCGGAGCAGTGTTGCGGAGTGAACGTGTCATTTATATAAATAACACGAGAACTCCAGATCAATCTAAAACATTTATACATAACACCTACATACCCATCCACCCTATACCCATATACCGATCAACCTCATACCTATATACCTATTTTACTACTTTCCAACCGAACAAGTCACGCCTACCCCAGAAGGGAAAAGGCTTAATGGTATAATAATAATATGTACATGAATGACGGACACCCCACCCCCCTTCCGTAACAAATCGTAACAAAATCTCTTGACCCCCTCCCCCCCTCGAGCTGTAACGTGATTTAAGTACAGTCTCTGAGTGCTCAGCTTAGCTTAAAAATTGATTTGAATAGTGACAACTCAGGCGCGTCCTCATGATTTTCTGACTTACCGTCACTTTTTCCTTTTTAACTGTGAAATGAAGGAAAAATGATAACAAATATTAATATCTGAAAGATAGCAAAAGATTACATATATAATAATCTTCCAAATCATTCATTTACTTTGTCCACATTGAAGCTTCAATTTTCTGCTCGTTTTTCTCGTGTTTTTGTCTCTGGCTTTTTCTATCCTCAAAGATAAACTAAGGGTACAAAATGTTGCAGGTAAGTCAGTCAAACTGGGTAAGCGCGAGGAGGTTCAATCATTAATTTTTAGCGACACGGTTTCACGAACCTAATTATGAGAATGCTTCAACTTTGAACGATGTTTGGAAGTGTTTAATTTTTAACTGTTCACTTAATCTTGAATCCACTATTTTTGAGGCTTCCAATTAGAAATCATAATTTTCAAATATTTAAAAAAACTTTAACATCCACCGGTGAAAATGACAGTGGATGTTTTCTGGCACAGAAATCTTATTAATAAGAATGAAATCTATCCAATCACTTTAAATGTCATTTGATACCACATTATATGATACAACTTAATAATTCTTATCATCTTTAAAATTTCTATAATTTAAATTTACAATTATTGTTTTGAATGTACAATTCTAAAATATACTTGGACTCTGATTTAAGTACTGTTTTGGTTCTGATCTTCGACTCATATTGGGGGTTCTCCGAACGTAAACATCAGGACCATCTGAACTCTCAGTGTGAACTGTCGCAGTGTGGCGCAACCTGACGCAGTTATCTAATTAGGCCGTTAGGATGTTGCGCCTCATCGCTATGCTACTGTTTTGTCGAGCATGAATGACCACGTACGACCTCTCCTTTCGGCCCCGCGGCTCCTCTCAACCGAAAACGGCCGCGCGGCGTCAATTGTCAGAAAATATAAATTGGTTTTGCTGAAATCAGTGTCCGAATATTGTTTCATTTTTGAGACTTTGAAACTAAAGTTGTTTAGCTTCAAAATTTAAAATTAGCAAATATTTGTTTTGAAGTTTCTTAATTTTTAAATGTTTAATCAGTAAAGTTACTATTTCTTAATGTTTATTTCACTATGTTAGTTTTGTTGAATAGATAAAACTGATTGAAAATGAACAGTTCCTGATGCTTTTTTACATCGAAAAACTGGAGATCTACTAAAGTTGCAGCCTAAATAAAAGTTTGTATCTTTTAGCACTTAAGCTCAAATAGAAACCTGTAGAGACCCAAAAGGGTTTCTTTGTAGACCGTACTGCCAAGATGCACTGTCGACAAGATCCGCATCTGCATGAGGCTGCCACCTTTCTGGACGGAAATTTTTAATTTGAATGAAAAATGCAAGTTGCGATTTTCAATATTTTGTTTTGTTCATGGAAAAGTCTGGATGATTGGCGAATACAATAATATTATTTTAATTCAAATGAATGATTCATTTGTTCTTGAAATAATAAACTTGGTCTTGAAATAGGACAAGTGTATAATTGATGAAAGGATGCGGCTGTGAATTCGCTCTTGTTGAATATTTACTAAAGCTCATTTTTTTTCAAGAGTTGATGATAATTTTGAAACTTTCCTCAAAATTATTTATTGAATTATTTACAAATATTTTCTTGACGTAAACGATAATAATCAGAAACACAAGAGCTTGCTTGAGGAAATTTATGGACGTGAAGAAAGCTAAAGAGGTATGCCAGAACAGAAAAGTGTGCCGACAAATAGTATAGTTTATAAAAAATGCATGGTGATCAGGGCCGCCTTTAGGGTTGTGGGGCCCCGGGCTGGTTAAAATGTGGGGGCCCTTTAGCGGACTCAAGAAATGTTATTGTTATTCCTCGCTGGTTCGCTGGTGATTACTACAGATATTGATTAGCGACCTGGGTCGGATCACTGTTGCTAAATGAACGTGTTATTTAAATAAACAACATGGGAATTCTAGATCAATCGAAAAATTTGTACCCCCCCCCCCCCTCATTACCAGTTTCTACAATTCCCTTCCTCACCGAGTGAGCAACGCTTACCCCGGAAGGGATATGGCTCAATGGTATAATAATAAAAAAATCTAATTAAATTTCAAGTCAGAATCACGACTTACGTATTTAATTCTAGAAATTCAGATTCGTTAAAGAAAATTTCTGTAAGCCTGCTTTGTTTTTCTCGTGCTTGCTTGGTGCCATGAACAACATGAACACCCAAGACGATATTCAGTTTCTATTGTTCTTCGACTGAGTGCTCCATTTTTAATTTCTCTTTATCCCATTATCCATAAACCTCTCTTAATCGAAGATATACAATAAACATAAAGTAACATAGTTAAATGCCATAAATCTAAATAACACGTTCATTCCACAAAACTGCTCCGACCCAGGTCGCAGATCAATCTCTCTAGCAAGAACCCCAGGCGAAGAGCTTCACAAAGTCATTATATGAAACTCTTCACTCGGGCCCATTAGTATCTAAGGTCTTTCGTTTCAGGCGTTTCTCACTCCACTGACTTTTTTCATCATGCATTTCCTATAAACTGCATATTTGTCCTTTACGTCCATACATTTTCTCATGCAAGCTCTTGCTTCTTTGTGATTTTTTATATCTTTTGATTGAAGGTCTCATTTAAACATTTCCACCAATCTTTCCTCGGCCTGGCTCTAGGTTCACTTTCAGACATCCTTTTTTCGTCGCCCGTTCTCTTATTTTCTCAACATTCTTTGTTTATCCTGTCATTACGGATTTTATCTTTTGGCGTTTTACCGCACACATGATGCATGTACTGCTGTGCGACGATCTAATGCTATCCATTTTTGCTGAATAGCTTCCGTTCCCACGGTCGTTGGGAGAGATAATTTGATGGGTTGAAAGTCAGTATATGTGACATCTCCCCGGGGTGAAAAAGTCAACGCTCCTGCGTTGATGGTACAGAATTTTGGTTGATGCTTCCGGGTGACCCAACTGGGATCCACAGGGGTCTCTGAAGCGTCCGGAGATGCCCCGAAATAGCCTTTCAATGGGTAAGACGGGAATCTCCATTACGCAGATTAATTTGCACCACAGCAAAGGCGCCTCGGCGGTTCTAGCCAGACGCATGTCTGTGGTGCAGACAGGGCTTGCCCTACTCCAAGAACCCTGGTTATACAGGGAAAGGATTTGTGGCTTGTCAGGATGTGGCTCCATATACAAGGGGCCACACGAAAAAACGCCAAGGGCATGCATAGCCGTCAAGGGTATGGATGCGATCTTGGTGCCTAAATTCTGCTCCAGAGATCTCACCGTTATTAAGATGAGACTCAGGGGCAGTAGCGGAGAAAGACTAGAGGTATTTATTGCCTCGGCTTATTTCCCTGGTGATGCCGAGGGACCTCCGCCTCCCAGAGAGGTGGAGGCTCTAATTCGGTATTGTCAGGAGAATAAGATTCCTCTCCTGTTGGGCTGTGATGCTAGCTCTCACCACACGGTGTGGGGAAGCACAAACATCAATGACAGGGGGAGAGATTCAATTGAATATATAGCAGGCACAGAGCTGGAGATTCTGAATCGGGGTGATAATCCCACATTCCAGACCAAAAACAGGAGTGAGGTTCTCGATTTGACTCTATGTTCAGGTACACTGAGGAGCAGGGTAGTGGATTGGAGAGTCTCCGATGAGGAGTCTCTTTCGGATCATAAACACATAGTGTTCCGATTAACCCTAGGAAAACCGGTGGTTTCTAACATCAGAAACCGGAGAAATACACTTTGGGACTCATATAAAGAGGAACTCGAAGGGAGGCTTGCGGAATTCCCCACAAGCTATGGTACCATTGACGAGTTGGAGCACGCCGCGGATTTGGGAACTGGTTTGGGAATGCAAAAAGGCATTAAACCAACTTGCAGAAAGAAACAAAGTGGCTCTTATATGGGTCCCTGGCCACACAGGGATCAAGGGCAACGAAAAGGCGGACCAGTTGGTAAAGTGCGGCGCAGCGAGCGAATTCGTAGGACCGGAACCGGTACTGGAAATAGCGGCTTGCAGTGTCGGGATGGCTATTGAAAACTGGATCCGAAAAAAACACAGGGAATACTGGGAACAAACCAAGGTTTGTCGTCAGGCGTAATCCATCCTGGGGTATACCTATAGGATGGACAGAGCCAGGGAAATTCTGAGTTTACCCAAGAAAGAAATAAGGACAATGGTACGGACCCTGACAGGGCACAATCACTTGAACTATCATATGCACAAAATGGGGTATAGCCCCACGACGGAGTGCAGGAGGTGCGGCAGGGATGACGAAACATCCCTGCATGTATTATGCCAGTGCCCGGCATTAGCTAGGCTCAGGCAAAAGACCCTTGGTTTCCATTTTATGGAAACAGAGGAAATCGAAACGCGATCGGTGGTCGACATACTAGGCTTCGTCAAGAGTTCTGAGGTCGACTGCTGAGAGTGAAGAAGTGAGGGTGTGGCACAATAGGCTTTATAGCTTGAGCGCCAGGGGAGTTCTCTAATGGATTCCCCGCCCGTATTAAACCTAACCTAACCTTCCTGTCCGAGGTAGACATTCCTAGTTTGATTTTTACAAAAGATTATACTCTACCAGATGTTATGTAGTCAATCACACATTGAACACGGGACGCATTCTGTCTTGCCCATCCATTTTTCTTGGTCAGTTGATGCAAGCGTCTTCTTGTCTTTTGATCCATCGACGGTTTCAGCCTTAGATTTTAATCAGTTTGAATCATATATATATATATATATATCGGTGATTATGATCGGAGCTCTCGACTTATTTCTTATGGATTTCCGTTTTTGGCATTGCTGGCATCGTTTAATGACTTCGCGTACATCTGACAGCATGTTAGACCAATAAAAGTCTTGTAAGAGGCGATGTTAGGTTTTGATGATCCCTTATGTCCTGATACCTGCGCGCTCATCTGGCGAGTCGCTTGTGTGCTTAAATTTTGTGAATCTGTGGAGGATTTGTGTTCCTTATATACGCAATTATCAAAAGGATTTTGTAGGGAGGAACTACACGCGTGGAACTACATGCTTAAAAATTTGGTTGAAAATTTGGTTGGGATTCTGTCCGGTAACGTGTTTGGTGACTTGGTTGATAAGTCTTCGGTGGGTATCTCGAATCGTTACTTGAGTTTTGAGTGTTCTGTTGGTGTGGGTAATAATTTTGAAAATTTTGTTGTTGATCGCTGTTTGGATTGTACCAACCGTCGTATCGGTTTTGTCTTGGTTGAAAGCGTTCTCTACTTGCACTACGGTTATTCAAGTCGTATCGATTTGGGGAATTTGATTGATTTCTATATCTATTTCTCACCCTATTGTTTTGCCAGTTTTCCTTAATTCTTTTAAATGTTCTACATTCACTGAGATCATGGGTATTGCTTTCGCAAAGGTTAAAAAATTTTGAATGATTATTTCTAGATGAGTTACCTTGACTTCCTCGTAAATTTTGATTATCGCGGGAATTACTTCTGATTTTATGACTTTTGTTTTGATTGAATGTACGTGACCAACTTTGAGTGTTATCGAAAACTGTGCTAACTGGGTTAGAGTAATGAACTTTTGCAACTGATTTTAAGTTCTCTGTGCTATCTGAAGTGCTATTGCCGCTTCTGTGTCTGTCGCTATATTGGAGATCAATTTCGTCCTGCTCTACCTGAATTGTTATGTCGATCGCGTCTCTCAGAGTTTTAGGTTCGCCGGTTATTAACTGAATTCGAATTTTTCTCAAGAGACCATTTAAAAATTGTTTGAATGCATATTTTTTTAAATTTTCTATCAGGACTTTTGCATTTGGAGAAATGTTCTCAGTCGGTTCTGGAGGATTACTCTCTTCAACTGCCTCAGTATATTGTGACACGATTGTTTGCACCTTACTTGCATAGTCAATTATTCTTTCTTCCTCACACTGAAACACTCGACTGATTTCACTTGACCAGAATGCTTCTGTTTTAGGGGTACGAAATGTGCACTTGACGTCTTTTTCAAAATCATGGTAAAAAGTGTACGAATCTAAACGCGACGATAGTAGTTTACGTGCTTTTTCGGTTAATTGGGTGGAAATCAAATCTGTCTCTAAATTTTTCCCTTGCCCTTTTACACCCGCGAATGAAAGCCTTGACGTTTCCGGAATCTCCATCAAAATTTGGCACTTGAATTCAAATTTCCTTCACAGAGAGAGTTTGTCTCATGATGGTGTTTGAGCCTAAACTTTTAAGAACACTTGTTTTCCTAAATTTGATGGAGTAAACTTGAAATCAATGTAACCGAAAGAAATATTCTCTAATATTTTATCCCGATTCTTTTGTGCAGAAATTTCCTTTTCTTTGTTGATTTTTTCTTGTTCTTTTCTCACTGATGTTATATTTTTATCGTATTCCGAATACGGCGATGAACGTCTACTTGACCGTGTAGAGCGTTTTAAAGTTTCCCGCGGGGGCTCAATTTTTATTGCGAAAAATTATATGCATACATGGATATCAATAGATATAAATTTGTTTACTTACATACACATGTAGATAACTGTGAATTTTAAAAACATGATCGATAAATATTTCCTAATACATATGCCAATTCAGACTCCTTTTATTCCATCTCGGTATTGGAACCACTATAAGCCACTATAAGCTAGCTATAAATGATTAGCCTTCTATTTCCATATAAACTTGACATTTATTCAGTACTTGTTTCTTATTTGTTCCTCCCTCTCTCTGTGTTCCTTACCTCAAGACGTTTAAGTTCAGACTGTCGAAACGCGGGGCCTGTCTCGCCGATTCGCGTATTCTTCCGCGCTGAACGTCGCACACCGCGAGGCTGTGCGACGATCTAATGCTCTCCATTTTTGCTGAATTGCTTCCGTTCCCACGGTCGTTGGGAGATATCATAGTAAAAAAAATGTTCAAAATGATACCGATATCAATATAATTTTGATATGCAACAAAAATGACACCGAAATCAAGAGCATTTTGATCGGCCGGAATGAATGATCGACTTTTGAGATCATAATGACCTGATGCGGGATCATGTATCAAGTCAAAGCTCGAGTCAAAGCAAGATGGCTGACGTTCTTATTGTACTTTAACCCATACGCGACCTTTTTATGGTTTCTGATTGAGCAGTGTACTTGAAAAGTTAAAAAATTAACGAAATCTGATATTAGAAAATATCACCTGTCAAGTATAGTTGTCTCTTGCTTGCGGATAGATAAAATTTTTAGGTTATATCGTTATGACATCTGCGTCAAAAATTGGCGGCCATTTTGTTTAGTCTGAGAAATGATCCAAAACAGATTATCAAGGTGATACGAATGGACAGATCCTTTTTTTTACTGTGATAATTTGATTGGTTGAAAGTCACTATATGTGACAATGTTTTATACACAAATTGTTACTGACGGTCACTCTAGCAATAATGCGAAGTATTTCCCGATAAGAATTTTTTTAAACAAAAATTACAATATTTTTTAAATATATGAAAATTTTGTGATATTCAAAATTCAATAATAACAATAAATAATAACAATAGCTTATTGTTAATTTTACATAGAAATAGTGACTTCAAATCTCTCTCGCAAAAATGTAAAGCAGTTTTGGTGCAAAAAATTATTTTCCAGTCCAAAGTGCCAAAGTTTTATATTTATTTATTTCATTTATTTAAAAAATCAACAATTGTTGTATTTTCACAAATATAATCAAAAATATATTATTTTTAAGAATATCTGCCGAAATATGTGGTGGAGAAATTAAGTCACTCAATATATATATATTTTTTATACCATTAAGCCATTTCCCTTCCGGGGAAGGCGTGACACTACCCGATTCGAGTAGTGTTTCCAGGTGAATTATTTATTACTAGTACTACTAGTGTGGGCTCACCACACCCACGACGGGCCAACAGCATGCAGTATTCCCGAACGGTCACCCATCCAAGTACTAACCGCGCCCAACACTGCTCAACTTCAGTGATCTTACGAGAACTGGTGCTTTCAGCATGGTATCGCCGTTGGCGATATAATATCTAAAGCATAGTTACAAAGCTTTTGAACTCTTTTATCTAGCGAGTGGAGAGCCATGAGATCTTCAAGAAAACAATTTTCTACATCGGATGAATTTAAAAAAGCTTTGTCATTCACGAGTAAAAGTTTCGTTTTTATTTGCTTCAATTTTAATGCTGTTTAGAAAATCGTGAACATCTTATTGATATCTCAGTTGAGAATTCGTTTCTTTCTTAGTTGAAAACTAATTTTTCAAACTGCAAATTCAACTAATCCATTTTCGAATTACAATGTATTCTTTTTAGTTGAAAAGTGAACTATTTTCTAGAAAATTCATGTATATCGTTGAAAATTTGCCTCTTTCGTAGAAAATTAATGTTTTTGGTTGAAAATTCCAAATCTAAATTTTCCAGGGACAAATTTGCTACAACATTCAATAGTTAAATTAACAACAGACGAATTTTTCATAAATTTCAACAGTGCACTTTTTAAAAGACAAGTTTTCTACAAAATTCAACAGTGAAATTCTCAACAGACGAATTTTCTACAAAATCAACTGTTGCATTTTCTCAACCATACTATGAAAAATTCCATAATGACAGCCAGTGTCAAAACATAAGCTAAAAGCTGGAATAACTTATTCTAATTTTAATCTTTTGATTGCAAGTGACATATCGTTGGAATCGCCAAGGAACGTAGATTCAGCGACGTGAGGGAAAGTCGAGTGGAGAGGGTAAGTCGAGTAGGTAGACGGCGATCAAATGGAAATCGCCGTATTTCCATAACCCTATTATTAAGCAAGTATCTTTGAATATATTTTTTTTACGATTCTTATCTCATTAAGAGCCTTTATAATCCCTTAGAATTACTGAAACTCTCAACAATCTTATGAAATCCTTTAAAATTCCTTTGAAATATTTGTAAAAATTTGTAAAATATTTGAAAATCCTCTATGATACTCTGGCATTCTTTGGATTAACCTAAATTCTTATATATTCTATAAAATCCTTCTAAATCTTTCGAAATTGAAGGAACTTCTTCGAAACCGCTTATATTAACCGGAATATTTGAAATTATCTTCAAATCTTCGAAATTCTACGAAATTCCTTAATTCTTGTTAAATTCTTTGAAATGCATAGAAATATTGTAAAATGTTTAGAATTTTTCATATCTATTGAAATTTTAAAAATCACTTGAAACCATCCCATAAAAATCCTTTTAAATTTTTAATATTTTCAGAAGTCCCTTGAAATCATTAAAAATACAATAAAATCTATCAAATCCTATGAAATCTCTCATCATCCTCATGAAGTTGAAGAAATTCTTTGAAATTCTATACATTTTGCTTCAATCTCTTAAAGAGTCTTAAAACCAGTTTAAGTAATATTTAATCCCCTAATTCATTCTTTGGCAATCCCTTGGACTACCACAAACTCTTTCAAATCTTTTAAAATTCTTTCAAACGTTTGAAAGCTTTGCACATTCCTTGAAATAATTAAGATCCTTTGAAATTTTATGAATGTCCATGGAAGGTGTATAAATTCCTTGCGATTCTTCAAATCCCTTGAAATCTGTTAAAATCCTGCAAATCATACAAATCTTTTTGATATTTTGAAGTCTTTCAAAAAAATTAGATAAAATGGCTTTTAGGGACGGACGGTCTGAAAGACTTTTAATGGTTGGTCAGTTGGTGCAACCCAGCCCCGTGCAGAAATTACCCAATTTGGTCCCGATTTCCGATGTGGCCCCTATCGGGTTTCCCATATTGTGGCTGTAGCACGGCTACTCTTGTGGTTCGGTTTGGAACAATACCAGCATGTGATAATATTGAGTGTGATTCAACAATGATCAAAAAATCTGACCCTGAAGACATTTATAGAGGAAAGATCCTAAGCTTTTCTCAGACAAGAAGAAACTACTCAGTTCCAAAAAAGGTATATCCTTATTTTTCTAATTTTTTCAAACTTCCAAAGTCTTAGAAATTAATTGAAGGAGATTATATTTCTTGAATCATTCAATGATTCTAGGAAAATCTCTGCATCAATTTAATTCCCAGAAAGTAATATCGTGAGGTTCAAAGATTAAATGGTTGGTCCAACTTGGAGGAGGGTTCTTAATTTGTCAATTTATTCTATAAGATTGCACATATAATAGACATAATTTGTATGTGGTAGTATCTAACCCAAGGATGACTAACGGGGTGTCTGTTTTAGAAAGGCAATTTATGTGTGCAAGAGAACAGAGGTCGCGAAAGCTTAACTCGACTCAGCTCACACGAGCTTGAGAGTTGGGGCTTCATGCTAATGATACCAGAAACAATAGCAAGTGGACTTCCATTCTTGTTTTTCCACCGAATACTAGAGACTGGAAAAGACTATACCAAAGCATCGCAGAATTTACAAAAGGTAGTTTAGATTATGTACATTCGCTATTATCATTTTTTTGAAACATGAAGGAGAGCAGACAAAAATACATTTTTAAAAACGATTTCTTGAATTTTATATATCTAAAATTGTTGTGGCTTAAATGCAGTACAATTTGACCCTTGAACTCTGACCTATGAACCATTACCTCTGAACTTTGTCATATGATATCTGACCTTTGACCTGTGAGCCATAACCCCTCATCTTTGTCATATGTTCTCTAGTCTATGACCATTCTTCTTCTATCTCTCATCTTTTACCTTTATTCTCTGAACTTTGACAGATGATCCTTCACATACGAGCTTTAATCTTGAATCTCTAACTTTTCAACTATAACCTCTAAACTCTCAGATTTCTCCTTTGACCTTTCACATCTGATCTCTCCTTTCTTTACCAGTACCCTCTTAATCCTCATATCCATAGCTCCATGTGAAAGGCCTCACTCGGAATGTAAGTCTAAAACGACCACTCTGCTTTTTGAGTTGGGTCCTCGTTTTAGTATGCAAATGCAGCAAACAGCAGACAAATTATGCAAATAATACGCTCTGGCCTAGAATATAATGTAAACTTTTTTTTTTAATTATTTCAATTTCTTTGAAATCATTTGAACTGCTTTAAATTCCCATTGAATTACATAGAACTCTTCTGAGTTCTTTAGATTCCATATATTCTTTTCAACGCTTTTGGATTGCTTGGACTGCTTTTAAACTCTTTCGAATTCTCTTGAATTCTGTCCACTTTCCCAAAATCTTCGGAATCCCTAGGTTTCTCTGACTTCCCTGAATTCCTTTAATTCCTTGAATTCCTCAAATTCCCTTGAACCCTGAAATTTCTTGAATACTCTGAATTCTGTGAATTCCCTAAACTCCTTGAATTCCCAGAATTCCGCGAATTCTCTACATTCTCCTGATTCTCTGAATTCCTTGCATTATTTTAAAGCTCTTGGAATTTAGAGAATTACAATAGAGTCCCTCTACAGCAGTTCCCTCTATAACAGACAAGGCGGTCCATGGGGACGAGAGGGAGGCGTTTGTGAGGTCAGCGGAGTTGCAATGTTTACGGTTCGGCGCTATAAGAAGCCACAAGCAAGAAGAAGAAGAACGGTTCGGAGAGTCCCTCGATAGCATCTTTGTTGATTAAGGGTACCCCCGAGACAGCTGCTATAGAGGGACTCTAGTGTACACAAATTCAGGAAATTCATGGTATTTAAGGAATTTAAATAAGTTAAGGGACCCAAGGACTTCAAAACATTTAAAAGAATTCAGGGAATTCGGATAATGCAAGATTAAAAGGAATTCAAAGAAATCAAAGTGAATTCTCAAGTGAATTCTAAATCATTTCAAGTAATGTTCCAAACCAGAGAGTATCAATAAATAACTAAACCTGTCTTCTTTTTGCCAGGTTGTTCGTTTTGGACGTAAACTTCAACAAATGTTTTTTTTAACATAAAGGTATTGATGTAATTATAAATAAAGTATATAAAAATAGAATCAGAACGTTCGCCACCTCCTTTCAACCACTACCCATTCCACCAAAAATGTTGCACCCTCCCCAGGACACTCTCTACCTCCAGTCTCAAAGCTGGAACAAACCAGGACACGTGAATCATGAATCCTCATAAAACTTAAAACAATACCCTCTTTCCAATCCTTACATTCCTGCTATCGCTTATCCTCAAAATTGACAGGATCCCTCCTGATTCGATACACCTTTCAAAGATCAGGAAGTTTACCAATGGTAGCCGGGGGTGGATAACGAGATGTAGGTGAAGCTCGCTGGATGGGAAAGTAGGGGGATGGTTGCGGGGGAAAGGATATCGGTGTAGGCGGATGCGGGTGGCTCAGTGGGGGGGTGGGGGTGGAAGAGAAGAGAAAGGTTTGGTTGGGTCGTGTGTTGCGGGCTGCTGCGGCTCGGGCGCGACAGTTCTGCCCCGACCAGCGCCGGTAGAACTTCACCGTTCAATCTCTCTTTCTCTCTCTCTCTGTCTCTCTCTCAACCCTTTCTACTCAACCCTTTTGTCTTGATCCCTCAAATTCACAATCCCACGCATCGGCCGACTTTCCACGTTTCTGCGTAGCCTCGCGATGTCACGCGCCCAGCGCTGACTTTAAGGACGGCCTCCTTTCGAACTTCGAAAAACATGTGGTTTATTTAACGTATGACAAGGTTGCTTCTAGAGTGCAGATCGGAGGTTAATTCCGCCTTCAAATCATCGCCAAATCGTGCGTGATTCCTTTCTTCAGGCCGAGAAATCAATCTGCGATTATTACAATTCAAATTGCATTCAAGGTCAAGTGACGATCCAACATCGTTTGCTGGTACTGATCTGGAAATGAATTAAGGATGATCTTGGAAGGAAAGTTTGTATGATGATTGAGGCAACTGCTTCGAAAGTTAGGTCTGCATATGATAGAAATTTGGTTCGCTGGAGTTTCAGGAGCTTTTTGAGGAATTTGCAGAGTTAGAAGTACATGATAATCCTGGAGCAGGATTGAAATTCTAGTCTATAGATGCACATTTCGCAGACGATTAATCACTTCTAAACCAAATTACTTATAGACAGATTTCCCTCGAGGTGGAACTACTCTGTGAGGGATAAAGTCTGATAGGACTTGAATTGCACCGTTAATTACATCGACAAAAGTAACTAAAAAGAAGAAGCCATTCTTGCGGAAAGTATAACAAAACTCATTTAAAAAGGATTCAATAATTCCGAGAGTGACTTTTACTACTATTCCAAACCAACAATATTCAAAATCTTCAATTGAAAAAGGTGAAATTAATTTTGAGTTTTGCAGTGAAAGTGTTGGGAGATTAAAAAGTTGTGAATAGCAATAGTGTTATGTGCTTAAAGAATTTTAAGACAAGAAGGCAAAAATGGTAGTAACTTTTGCTTGGATTAGCAAGAGAAGACAAATGGATCTTTAGAAGCATAATAATGCTAGTGGAAGAGATTCGAGCACCATAAGGAGTGGGATTATTAAAAGAGAAGGAAAGAAGGGACAAAATATAAGAATAAGAAGAAAAATAGCAAGACAGAAAAAGGGAGGGGGAGTTAATAATTAATTAGGAAAAATATACGAGGGGCAATTAAAGGTGGGTTGAAGAAAAGGTTATGTACTGTATAAGTGTGTCGTGCAGCTGTGGTGGAGTGGATAATGGTGGTGGAGAGAGATGAGATCGGCCTGGGAAAGTGGAAGCGAAGAAAGAGGAAAATCAGGATCGAGAAGGGTTGAATTTCGAAAGAAGAGATACAGCCATGTCATGGGAGTCCATTGCGTCCAGGGATTACCTTGGGTGAGTTTTAATTAACTAGAATAAATCTTCATTATTAATCATCGACGAGGTATAAAATTATTGAAATTTCGAACTGCAAACTTTAACCTACTTTCCAGCCCCTTCTGTAAATGAAATTTTGTTTGGTATTCCAGAGGAATAATTAATTTGGTATCAGGATATATCTTTCTCTGACAGAATTCTGTATTTTACAGTTCAATACGAAATTTTGTTGGATGTGTTACAATCATTCGAAGATTAACTGAGAATTCTTAAAAATTGAGAGCAAGTATTTTTAAAATGCAATATTTACCGAATGAAAATGAAAAAATGAAGGCTGTCTTTCTAAAGGTCTCGAAAGTGCATTTTCTCAAAAATCCCAAATGAAATTATTTTTTTAGAAATAACGGAAAATATGTACTGTATATATCATGTTTTTCACTTTTTAGTTATAATTTTGAAAAAATGATGTATTTTTTATTTTTTTCGAAAACAACGCAAGTTACAAAAATTGTTTAAACGAAAGTTGAATCATCTAGGAAAGTTATATGAAAACACCTCTTACTATTTTGTTGACAAGAAATAATCAAAAATTATATTTTGAAAAAATATTTATTTGTTATTTTCCGAAAGTTTTTTCTAATATATTATAGAAAATGCATCGTATCAGTTTTATGCAAACAAAAAATTTTTGAGGCGTGGACATTTTTTTCAATTAATTTTTTTTTTCTCGTAAACGATGCAAGCTATAACAAAAGAGTAAAAAGGGTTTTTTGTCAAAAACTGGTCTAGATGCTTCAACTTTTATCTGCACATTTTTTGCACCTTTGGTTGATTCCGAGCAAAATGCAAACATATGTAGTACATATTGCCAGTTATTTCTGAATAAAGGAAATTTTAAAAAATGGGGTTCTTGAGAAAATCCATGTTCAAGAATTTGCAAAAACAGCCTGCATTTTTTCAATTTTCAATTTTTTTACAATTTTTATAACGAATTGAAAGGACGAGAATTGGCCACGTCGATTAAAAAAATAACATCTAAATTACTTACTATCACTCGGAAAATAATGCATTTTGAAAATACTTCCTTTCAACTTCGAAAAATTAGCAGGTAATCTTCGAATTATCGATTATCTACGATTGTACTGTTATCAATTCTGAAAATAAATGTCTTCATGACTAAAATCGTTTAAAAAATGTTATAAAAGGAAAATGCCTTCTAAACAAATGACTATATTTGGAGATTATTTACCTATCCTGAAAATTGGGAACAGCAGAGTTATAGAGAAAGTTTTCTTCGAAAAAATGAACTGTAATTTATCAAAATTAAAACCTTTATAAAAAAATAAATCACAAAACATATTGTTAAAATTATTATTATTTGTAAGTCTTGAACTTTTATCATAGAGAAAAATGTTTTTTTTTTAACAAAGCACAACATTCAAATATGCATAACTTCGTAGAAAAAAACTATACAAAAAATTGATGAAGTTATTTGATTCGATTTAAAATTAAATTCATGCAACGTATTTAAAAACCAAGTTTCAACAGATATGATTAGAACTAGAAAGAGTTTTACAAAGTTTTAATAGAATCTGCTATCTTTCAAATAATACCATGAAATTTGGACCATTTCACATACTGAAAATGATACCTTTCAGTAAACAAACTGTTAACAATGTTTTCAAACTAGCAGAATAATAATTTCAATTGAGGATTTCTATTTCAATCGAATGGTAAAAATTTATTTACATCATTCGAATTCAATGCTTTAAAATTTGGTATTTTTCAAGACCAAAACTGGAAGTTTTGACTCTTTTTAATGTAATTCATTAATTTGAATTCAGATTAATCAGTAATTTAAAAATTACTGTTTTTCCCAAAATTCTGATCTTATTCTTGAGAGAGAAAGTATTTTGCTTTATAAATGTTGTCATTTAATATTTCATCACGTGATTTGATGTCTGTTTTGAATTACGGAGGGAGTGGTATTATTATTAGGTCTGCACATTAATTTGATGCCTTTACTTTGATGTCTTGTGACTCTTGATCATACTGGAATTTTTTGTCGCCCTAAGGTAATTTTAAAGGGCGAACCTAACGCTTCAAAACACAATATAATAGGTGGCAGTCCTGCGGAATTAATATCAAAAATAATAAGTGAATACAATAGTTTTCGACAAGGGATATTTGAGGCATTGCATTCTTTCTGCATTCGAACTGAAAAAAATGCAGCTGAGGCAACCGAAATGATTTGATCACCCTTAGGAGAAGGTGTGACCACACATAAAATGTGTAAAAAGTAGTTTCAGAAATTTCACAATGGTTATTTTTGAATTGGAATGCAAAAACAATGTAATGTTTTAAATGCTCCTTGTCGGAAGAGATTGTATTCACTAATCATTTTTGAGTTCAAGTCCGCAGGACCGACACATATTAAATTGTGTTATGAAGGCTGAGGTTCGCCCTTTAAAACTACCTTAGGACGGAAAAAAAAGTTTGACCAAACGTTACAAGAGATTAAAGTAAATGCACCGAATTTGATTTGTAGACTATAGTTTATTATTCTGCATGTGCATTTTTCTATGGAAAATTTGAATTTTTGACTTCCTAATAGTATATTTCGAAAGAAAGAAAGTTTAATTTTCCTAAATTATTACAAAATTAAATTTGTTTAGGAGATAGAAAAGTTTACATTGCTTTTTTAACATCATTTTCGGATCTGTTATTTATAAATTTATCAATGTTAAAAATGCAATCTGAAATTGAAATTGACGAACCAAAGTTTACTCCCTTGTATTTTTTCGCAACGATGCCTGCATTGGCCAACTATGTTTATTGTTTAGCCTGGAAGCTCGAAAACCACCGATACGGGATAATCGCATAGTTCCAAGCCAGTTGAATCGTGTGAGGTGTGACCGACATTTTCCGTGGAAATAAAAGCCGGATTTTTCCTCTTGGACGTGAGGGATTGAAAATATTTTTAAAAAACAGGTCATAGTATATAAAGATTAAAGATTATTGCTAAAGATGATTTTATATAAATCATTGATGTTGCAATTTCTTATCAGAACTAGCACCAAATCCACGCGCGACGCGCTTTAACGTCCCTGGGTTTTTATTTTCTAACATGAAAATTATAAACAATTTGGAAATTCATTAAACCATTTTCAAATGTCAAGAGTTTTCACAATTTTTTGAAACATTCATTAATAATTTTGAATTGAAAGCACTTGAAATGAAAAAATGAACGATTTTGAATTGAAAACGTTCCAAATCAAAAAATTTTGGATTACACCGGTAAAATTGTGAAAAAGACAATATTTTGAATTTTTTCTCAGATTAAAACTTATGAAAGAAAACAAATAAAAATTCAGCTTCGAACACGAAAATTCGGAACTCTGAAATTTAGTTTTATCATCTGAAATCAACCATTCATGATTCATGAAATTATTTAATTAATGAGATATCGATTTCAGATGGTTCAATTTTTATCTTTTTTGGTTCTTAACAACACGATAAGTGAAATGTTAGTATTGGTTGACTTTTTCTTTCCTTCTCCCTCTTTCTCCCCTTTTTTATGCATTTGTCTCTAATCAGCAATAGAGGACGTAGTTTTGAAATTTAATTTTGAATTGAGAATTTTTTCATGCTCTGATTTTGTTGCATACATTTCTCAAAAGGAAACTTTTCATTTAAATCTTGTATGAAGCATGTTTCAAATATTAGCAATTTTAGAGAGGTGTAAATTTTTTAATTATTTCTTTTCCTATTTGGAATAAGTAATAATCGAAATATTTAGATTGGGTCAGAATCAACCACTAACGTTTTTAACTTTAAATAATTTAATTTTCAACGCTGCATTCAGAATCACTCATTGGTTAATTTTTAAGGATTTATTTGTTTTATTTTTTAATCAAAAATCGAACAATTTCAAGATATTACATTGAAAATTAAAAACTAAAAAAAGGAATACAAAACTAGATCGCTACAATCCCCCCTGCATAGAAATTAGAGTGGTCCACAATTAATTTTTTTTTTACATATCGCCTGAAAAGTTGTTAGAATCAACAAAAAATACATGCATTGTTTTAGAAAAAAAAGCTTTTTGTGAATTTTATTCAGAATCGTTAATATTAGGTGAACCAAGTTGAAACTCGCCAGTTCTCTTCATAATTAGCCATAGAATACGAATTGGATCTCCTTTTTTTCAATACAACTCCCATAAGTCTATTCCATAACGTCTCAAAAAAACTTCATAAGTGAAAAATGGGATTTTGCGAGTTTTTGGCGCTAATTATAATTTTTTGCGGTTCTTCAAATACAAATTGTTTATCGTACTTTAAAATTGCAATTTTTTACTCATAATTAGGTGTGTATATGTTGTCTACGAAATTCATTATTGTTTTTAGCCATTTTCTCTTAGAGTAGAATTAGAGAATTAGAAAGTCGCGGTTTTCTCCAATTTTTCAAACATATTTTCAATTTTTTAATTAAAGTGAGGTTATAGTTGAATCAAGTCAACAAACATGATTGTTTAAACAATTTAGTAATATTTTGATAATATATTTTCTTTGAATAATGCTAGAAAGTTGCTTTTTTCTAAAATATTAAAAATTGTATCCACTTTTCACTCAGTGCGAGGTAATAATGAATGAAATTCAACAAACATAATTATTGATACGAATGATTATTGTTTATAACCATCTCCTCCTAGAGTAATGCTAAATATTTGCGGTTTTTTTCTGAAATTTCTAACTTTTTGCCAACTTTGTACTTAAGATGAGGTAATAATCAATGCAATTTAGCAAAATAAATTGTGCAAAAAAATTATTATTGTTCATAATTATCTTCTCTTATGTTAAGGCTAGATAGCTGCGGTTTTTTCTGAAATTTATTAATTTTTTTCACTTTTTACTTATTGACGTAATAATAGAGGCAAGTTAATAAATATTATTGTTCAAATTATTTATCATTGTTTATAAATATGTTCTCTTGAATGAATGTTAGAAAGTTGCGGTTTTTTCTGAAATTTTCAGTTATGAACAAATAATAACATAAACAAACATTAAAGAGAATCTTCTTTCCAACAATCTCTTTCTATTTTAGAAATATATTTTTCTGGAATGAGATAGATATTTCAAAATTGATATCTAACTCAAATTCCCTCCTTATTAAGGACAAAAGTCACAAGCAATATTTACCTTGATATTTACTATACAACTGGTAACAAAGTACCGGAAGCAATTTCCTGACTGAAGTAAGTTTACCTTGTCTCGTGGGATGTTGTAACCAATTTATTATTATTTGATTTAAAACCTTTTTAATCTCATTATAGTATATTATTATTGATGACAACGTATTTAGTCCATGGTGGAAGGGGGGAATGTGTGCAATTCCAAATTTTTCTTTGATGCTTTTGTCATAAGCTTCGTCTTGTAATTCAAACCAACTATTTTACAAGTCATTCAGAGACCCCTCCTTCCATGTACTCCTAATTATTTCCTTATTTGTTTTCATCTCTACTGTAATATAGTCTTCTTATTCAAATTAATACTTTTGAAACATTAGCAAAAGAATCAATACTATTTAAAAAAAACTAATTAAACTGAAAGAAAATAGTTATAAACAATAATCAATAGTGTAAATTATTATGTTCTTTAGGTAGCAATAATTATAACTTTACCTTAGAAGAAGATAGTTATAAACAATAATAATTTGTTTAAAGAACAGTGTTTGCCAAATTTTATTAATTATCACAAAAAGTTAAAAATTTCAAAAATACTTGCAACTTTCTAGCATTATTCTAAGAAGATATTATGGTAAATAATAATAAATTGTTCAAGCAATTGATTATGTTACATTTAATTCATTAATGGGCCGCTTTACCCAAAAAGTTGATAATAAAATGAAAATTCGGAAAAAACTGCGAATTTCTAACTCTATTCTAAGAGAAAATTGTTTAAAAAAATAATAACTTGTTTAAACAATTTGTATGAACATTTAATTATCGGTAGAAAGTAGTACTTCCAGTATAGTTTTTCACTTTTTTCTTACTTTTTTGAACACTTTTTTCTGTATAAGAAACGACTTTCTTCAATCTAATAAATGCTTTAGTATAGAAAGAAGTTAAAAGAGGCAAAATAAAAAAATCTGATTTTTTACATTTTCATCAGAGAAGGTATTAGATTTCTCTAAAATTTGCCCCCCCCCCTCCCCACTGTTTTGGTCAAATGTCCACGTTTTGAGTCAATCTGAACCCGAAAAACACGTTTTTACGAACGTTTCTGTCTGTATGTTTGCATGTATGCATGTATGCGTATGTATGTATGTATGTATGTCTGCCTGTGAGCACGATAAGTTTTGATTGAATTATTCTATTAGATTGACCTTCACTACACTCTTTCAGTGTTGGAAACTGAAGAACAAATTCGTTAGCCAGATATTTTGGGTAAAAATTTTAAAAGGTAGAGTATTTTCAATATTTTCAAAGAAATTTTTTCTAGATTTGGAAATTATATGAACGGCTGTTCGTAGTACTCGGAAATTCAAATAATTTGTCCTAACGAATTTTTTTATAATAGAATTTTATAGTTGAGACATTTTTAATTTGTGGTATAAAAATAATTGTATAAATGCAGATCAGTTTGAAAGTAGGACTATTGAAAATTAGGAGTGCTTGAAATAATTCAACAAATGTTTAGCTTCAAGAACTG
Source organism: Andricus quercusramuli (assembly GCA_932178445.1). Lineage (NCBI taxonomy): Eukaryota > Metazoa > Arthropoda > Insecta > Hymenoptera > Cynipidae > Andricus > Andricus quercusramuli. The sequence goes on along the minus strand of CAKNXH010001666.1, from coordinate 79,462 downwards.
TTTTAAAGTGTGTTTTTTCAAGTTTTGTTTATTTTATAGAATAATTTTGCATCCCAAATATTATTCCTTTGATGAGAAAATAACACCTGATTTTTCTAAAAATTGAGAAATATATATATTTAGTGGTCGCTCAAGATAAATTTTCTACAAAATCTTCTTTTTGAAAGGGATGCAGAGGGGCGAAATAAGTATGACAAAAATGCAACAAAAGTACAACGTAAACAAAAATCCTACCCGATATTACCCGAAAATTACGCATCATCACGCGATAAGTGTACGGAGTAATGCGCAAGTGAATACCCCCTCGTGCGAACAATAAAAGTACACTGAGAATCCCATTTATGTGCGGTTTCCAGCATGGTCCTAACGGCCTTCACTTGAAGCGAACACATCATTTGCTGGCTCCGAACGTAAACATTCTAAGGCGTTGAACCATTCTCAATTGGAATACATAATATTACGCACCAGACGCCCGCAAGTACCCGTGCACTGCTCCTTTGTCACTATGCTGCTGGTAGTCACGCATGGATGAGCAAGCCTCTCTCTGCCCCGCGGGCTCCTCTCTCACCAAGAAACCACCGAGGCATGGATTCTCGGAATAACTTGAATGGGAGATACTAAAATGGCATTTCCAGTGTAATTTAGTTATTTTTCAGTTTTCGCATTGATCGCGACAGCAAACATAACTGAAGTTTGAAATGAGTTGTTAAAAAAGGACCTGAACAAAAATTAAAACATTAGTTTTCTTTCTGTGTATCAAGTTATTTTTTTGTTTCATAGTTGATATTTTAAACTTTGCAATTGATACTCACGTTTCATTAATTTGTATGCTGTTTCATAAAACTATTTTAAAAATCGCGATTATGCACAATTCCTAAGACGAGCTCCAGTTAGGCTAGAAAAATGTAGGTAAGAGCGAAATCTGCTTTACTTGCGAGTTTCCGATGGTAATGACCTAACCTCTTCATTGCTTTTACATCGTGAATAAGAAAATTTTTAAAATATGTTGCTTTTTCGATTTATATCAGTAAATTCTGGATCTGAGATAAATAATATTCGAAATTTTATAACTTTTCATAGATATTTAGTCCCTGAACTTTTTTTACACTGATTTTCTTTAGACCTTATTTCATACGCTTATTTCACGTTTATAATGTATTTTGCGTAACTAGTATCTCATAAATGTAAAGAATATGTTTAAACAATACATCTTAGGATACCGGGTTGCCTAAGATGAGACAAATACATATTTTTTTCAACATCGAAGTTCATTGCCTTTCAAACCTTTTTTGAACTTTTGAGTGTATGAACTTTGTTCGACTTGGGAATATGGAAAAAGGTGTATCGAGAACGGGGAATTATTTTTAACTTTATCATTACCGTGATGCTTATATGGACAATTGTCAGTTACCTGTAGATTTGATGTCCTATCTATTTATTGATGCAGAAAATAAGATTCAGAATAATAAGCTATGAAAACATTTAATTGTGACGAGGACTAAATCGGACAATAATGATTTGGTATAAGGAATTTTCTGGAAGCATTATAATTCTGAGTTGGGTCAGAGGAATACATTAATTATATATAATAAATCCTATACGAAACTATAATTTTTACTTTGGATCAGGAAATTTCGTAAAAAATTATAATATTGTTTTGAAAAAGGTAGTTTTTGACGTGGAACAGGAAATTTTGAAAAACAATTTGAATTCTGATATATAAAAAGTGAATTCACGAACACAGTTCCTGTTTCCAGTCAGAATTCATCCGATTTTTAAAAAGCTTTGTCTAGGTTCACCGATGTTCGGTGAGCGTAGAACGAATATTTTCGGTGCGCCCAGGGAAGCTGGAAAAGGGCGACTAGGTTCAACGAAATTCGGTGAGCACGTACCACAACTATTTTCCGTGAGTCTAGACACTTTGTTTTTGAAATTCCTTGTTCTAAATAAGAATTTTTTTGGATTCAAACATTCTTTTTTTTTCATTAAGATTTTGCCAGAAATTGAAACTATCCCATTTTAGAAAGAGGGAGTCCTGAATTATAATAGAAAATGTTGTAAATACCTACCTATAATTATGACTTGGAACAGGAAATTTTTGGAATTTAATGTGATTCTGACTTGGGAAGTGAAATTTCCGTAACAAATTATCAATTTTTTTTAGGTGTACTTTAGAAAAAGAAATTTCGTTCCGAATTACACTTTCACTTTGAACGGGAATTTTTTAAAAGTGTTTCGATTCTTATTAGGAAGAAGGGAACTGAAAAAAATCCTTGCTTCAAGTCAGCATTCGTCACAATTTGAAATTTTTCTCTTCCAAATTCTGGAAAGAGGGTGTTACTATTTTTCGTTGTTATAATAGAAAATTCAAATAAATATAATTCTGACTTTGAACAGGAAATTTTGGAAATTAATTTAATTGTGGCTTGGTATACGGAATATACAGAATATACAGATATATACAGATTCTGAAAATTGCTTGCTGCAAATCAAAATTTTTTCGAATAATTTTTCAAATAAATTTTGAAATAAATTAAGGTATAGGGAGTTACCGTCAATGATTATCATTCAAACTTCAGGACAGGATTTTTTATTGAAGAAATTATTTTTTTACTCGGAATAGAGAATTTCTGAAATAGAAAGCCAACTTTCGAAAATATTTTAAATTCTGATTTAGAAAAAGGGAATTTCAAAAAATATCTTGGAAATCTTACACATGTTTAGAAATCTCCTGAAATCTTTAAAAATCGTTTAAATCTTTCGAACTTTTTCAACTTGACGGAAAAAAATTAACAATTGACTTACAAAAAAAGTGTCGATTTCAAATATAAAATATTATATATTCATTATATATTTATTTTATCTATTTTATCTCAAAATTCTCTTATGTAATTTTTCACAAATTACACTTTTTTCTGTATATAGAGTTAAACAGTTTTCCCTTTAGATGAGAGCTCTGATTTCACGTGAAGTTTACGGATGACAGTGGCTGGTTATAATGCCTTTGTGACAGAGTAACTGGATCAAGTTGTAATTAACTATTTCAGGTGGAAGCTTGCATGTAGCTATTTTGCTCATATACTTTGCAAATTACTTTGTGCATTTTCAAGGAAATGAAATTTCGGGCACAGTTTTCCATTATATTCTCTTAGCCCAATTAATTTTCAAGTGACTTAGTCTATTGAAAATGAAAATCAATCCCTATATATTGGTTTCTTTCTGAAGTGAATTTAATCAAACCTAGATCACTTTTACAAGTTGGACATCCATTAACCTTTTTTCATTAGCAATACCCAAGCAAACTATCTGAGAATTTTGTATTAAAAGTATCGAAGTGGTTTTACATGTCCAACTCCTCAAACCTACGTCTGCTTTTATCAAACTCTCGTACACTAAAGTTGAGTCGAGGCTTCTAAAGCCACAATTTTCAAAGAAAGAAAAACTAATCCGAAATATATACTTTCGTTCACATAATTGCAATAATTGAGTAATTCAATAATTGCTACATATAAACTTTTTTAAAATATTAGAACCATAGAAAAGGAAAATATATTTTTTATAAGAAAAAATGGAGTCCTGAATTATAATTTCAAAAACTACCATTCGAAAACTACGGTACGCTATTTAGAAATCCTTTTCCACCCCTCCCCTTCTTAGTAACAGATCATCACACAAAGCTTGAACCCTCCAAGGTAACGTCACAATTACAAAACTTGCCCCTTTTTAGGTCAAAATTTTTTTCTCCGATTTCATTCGATAAACACTTAAAGTAAAACAGACTTAATAATACAAAATGCTCTCAATACAGGGGTAATAGGGTGTTTTTTCACAAAAATATATAATTAATAGATAAATGAATTCTTTCAAATAAAATTCAGGTATAGGTACTGTTACTGAATTCAGTATTAAATGCTTATGTTGACTTTAATCTAAACAGCTGTATTCACAACCAAATAGTTGAACTACTAAGCAAAAAAGAAGCATGAACAAAATAATTCAATTTTAAACCAAATAGTTAAATTATTAACCTACATAGATGAATTTTCCACTCAATTTCAAATTTTCAAACAAAAATGATAAATCTTCAACCACAAACAGTTGCATCTTAAAAGGAATAGTTGAATCTTAAAGCCAAAAATACGACGAACTTTTTAGAAAACAGTTGAATTTTCAATCCAAAGGGACAAGTGATCTATCCAAGAAGACTAATTTTCTACAGAAAACACCACAAAAATGTAACAGTTGATATTTCAACCAAAAATGTTTGACCAAGGAGTTGCACGTTTAACCAAAAAAGATGAAATTTTTAATAAAAGAAATTAATTCCCAACCAGGAAGATCTTTCATTAAAGAGAGAGAAAAAATGTAAATCCAATTGTTGAGTTTTGAAGTCGTCAAGGCGAATTCTATTCAAACCCGTTGAATTTTGTCCCAGAAAATATTAATTTTCAACTATAAAATTCATTCTCAACTAAATAGTTGAATTTTTTACAAAAATAATGATAAGACGGATTCCCAGCAAAGTATATAATTTTCGACCGAATAGTGACGTTTTAAAATTAAAACGATCAATTTTCAGTCAAAAAAGGAATACTTCATTTTACAGTTACAAAAATTAATTACCAACCAAAAAAAGAGTTTTCAACATAATAGTTTATTTTTTAATGAAAAAAGATAAATTCTGAAAGAAAAATTCAATTGTTGAATTTTGAACTAAATGTGATCACTTATTTAGGCAAAAAAACGATTAATTAAATTTTCAGTGAGGAAAATTAATTCTCAACCAAAAAAACGAACTTTCAACAAAATAAATGTATTTTTTACAAGAATAATCGAATTTTCAACTCAAAAAGATGAATCTTCTACCAAATAGTTAAATTTTTAAGCCAAAAGAATGATTTTTCTTCAAGAGAGTTGAATTTTCAACGCGAATATATCAATTTTCCACAAAAAAGTTGATTTTCAACCAAATATTAGAATTTCAAACTGAAAAATATGAGTTCCGAACAAAAAATGAGTAATTCCAATTTTCAGTTCAAAAAATGGATTTTTACCAAAAAAAAACGCTTTTTTAACATAAGATTAAAATTCTCAACCAAGTAGTTGAATTTTCAATCAAGAAAATTTATTCTCTGCTGAAAAAGGCAAATTTACAACAAAATCCATAAATTTTTAACCAAATAGTCGAATTTTGAAATTAAAACCTTCAACTAATAAATGAAATAGTTAACAAAGCAGGTCGACTTTCAATTAAGAAATTCAGTTTTGCAACCAAAAATGTCGAATTCTCAATGAAAAATTTTATAATTAGTTTTTTAACTGAAACTGGTCAATTTTCAACCAAAAATAGTATTGTTAAATTTTCTTTAAAAAAAAAAGTAATTTTCAACAAAAACAACAAAAAATTCTAGAAAATTATGAGCTTTTAAACAATGGAATTGAATTTTCAACAAATTATTTCACTATTTGATCAAATGGTTGATTTATATTGAAATGTTATGTCTTATTTTTCTACTTTTTGACCGTTTTTACCCTATTTTTACCCTGTTTGACAATTTTTCCATTATTTTTAAAGTCTGATCACTGTATTCAAGATTTATCAGACCCCTTGAATGAGAGATTTTTTCAATACATACTTCAATTCCGTTGAGTATTTCCGGAGGTTGCCTTCGAGCTCTTTTATTCAGTGATTCCTTATTCGAAGTGCATATAATGGATTGTTAACATTTTATAATACACAATCATTACTGAGCTTCAATCTGATTTGTATTAAATAATATAGATAAGGGTCTAGACATAAATTACGTACATTTTTTTGTTTAATTTGGAACTACGTACCCCCCTTAGTTAGGGTCTATAATTTTGACCCGATTGATATCCAGGTCTGATAGGATTTTGAGTTAGATTGGACATTTAGAAGTGGTTTTGCTTTGTTCAGAGATTTCAAAAATAAAATTTCACATTGTTCATATTAGAAGAGCAAAATACTGAAATATGATATCTATAGTGTATTTGGTCTTGTCTTCGAAACCTATAGATCGATCTATTGTTTAAAACTTTATAACTTACCAATACCAACTTATGAAGTCTAAAAAAAAAGATTTATTCTA